>JACEFZ010015475.1:972535-1254308 GCA_014155875.1 Cepaea nemoralis
TTTGTTATTGTTATAGAGAAATTGTTTATGTTGTGTGAAGCATTCTTTGTTATTGTTGTAGAGAAATTGTTTATGTTGTGTGAAGTATTCTTTTTTATTGTTATAGAGAAACTGTTTATGTTGTGTGAAGTATTCTTTGTTATTGTTGTAGAGAAATTGTTTATGTTGTGTGAAGTATTCTTTGTTATTGTTATAAACTGTTTATGTTGTGTGAAACATTCTTTGTTATTGTTATATAGAAACTGTTTATGTTGTGCGAAGCATTCTTTGTTATTGTTATAGAGAAACTGTTTATTATGTTGTGTGAATCATTCTTTGTTATTGTTATAGAGAAATTGTTTATGTTGTGTGGAGCATTCTTTGTTATTGTTATAGAGAAACTGTTTATGTTGTGTGAAGCATTCTTTGTTATTGTTATAAACAGTTTATGTTATGTAAAGAATATTTTGTTATTGTTATAGAGAAAACTGTTTTATGTTGTGTGAAGTAGTCTATGTTATTGTTATAGAGAAACTGTTTATGTTGTGTGAAGTATTCTTTGTTATTGTTGTAGAGAAATTGTTTATGTTGTGTGAAGTATTCTTCGTAATTGTTATAGAGAAATTGTTTATGTTGTGTGAAGTATTATTTGTTATTGTTATAGAGAAATTGTTTATGTTGTGTGAAGTATTCTTTGTTATTGTTATAGAGAAATTGTTTATGTTGTGTGAAGCATTCTTTGTTCTTGCTATAAACTGTTTATGTTGTGTGAAGAATTTTTTGTTATTGTTATAGAGAAACTGTATATGTTGTGTGAAGTAGTCTATGTTATTGTTATAGAGAAACTGTTTATGTTGTGTGAAGTATTCTTTGTTATTGTTATAGAGAAATTGTTTATATTGTGTGAATTATTCTTTGTTATTGTTTTAGAGAAAATGTATATATTGTGTGAAGAATTTTTTGTTATTGTTATAGAGAAACTGTTTATGTTGTGTGAAGTATTCTTTGTTATTGTTATAGAGAAACTGTTTATGTTGTGTGAAGTATTCTTTGTTATTGTTATAGAGAAATTGTTTACGTTGTGTGAAGTATTCTTTGTTATTGTTATAGAGAAACTTCATACGTCTAACATTGTGACGTTATTATGTAAAGTGGCGTTGGTGATCATGTCTGCCCACAGCCTACTGTCTCGTGAACTGCCAATCATTTATAACACATATGTTCCTTCATGCTATGATGTCAAACCGTCCAACATTTTCTCACTCGGTTTTCCCTGGCCTTTCTTCCCTTCCAACTTACGAGTTATCACGACATACTTCCGCTGTCCCTTTTTCATGTCGTTCCCAAAGAATGTGTCCCCTTCTGATGCAAGTAATCATTTCGCTGTTTGGGACGCAGAGGTGTTTCCAAGGCACCAGGGCCGGGTTATATACTGGCCAAGACCTATTGACGCGTCCTCGTCGAGCGTCCTGGCTAAAGTCAGTAGGATCGTTGATTCCTCCAAAGTCGGAGAGTGTCTGCCTGTACGGCGAGGAACCACCAGTCTGCACACCTTCATCCGACATACAGGACTTCGTGTTGGAGCTCAAGCCAACGAACACAAGCAAGCATTTCGCTGTTTGAGTTAGCGTCTTTTAAGATATCTTTAATACGTGTTTTATGCTCCTATGATGTTCTTATCATACCATACCATTGGCACCTTGCCGTCTTGACAGACGATAGTTTGTGCTTTAAAAAGGCATAATAACTTTTAACTATGGCGGTAGCGAGTGTGACTGATAAGGCCAATTTGCGCTGTAAATGTCCGTTCACAGTGGGTGCATGTGAACACGTGGTCATTTCCACCATCATGCACCATCTTACGTCTCAAACGCTTGGTGTGTGACTTTTCTGCAATAATTTTCTCCTTTGACTTTAGTCCATTTCTGATATTTGCCCTCCATGCAACACGTTCAGCGGCGACTTGCTCCCAATGTGCATTATCAATGCCTGTATCAATCATGTCCCGCTTACACACATCTTTGTATCGTAGTAGAGGCCGACCCTGAGATCTCTTACCCATCTGTAATTCACCAAAAAAGATATCCTTTGGTATTCTACCATCATCCATCCTCCTAAGATGTCCTATCCATCTAAGTCTACGAAGACTGAGCATGGAATAAACTGTCACACAACCTGATCTTTCCAATACTTCAGTATTTGTGATTTTGTCTTGCCACTTAATACCAAGAATTCTTCGCAGACACCGCATATGAAAGCTGTTTAAATTGTTCTCTTGGTGTGAGTAAGTTGTCCAGGTTTCACTGCCATAGAGAAGAGTACTAAGGACACAGGCTTGATAGACAAGGACTTTTGTTTTGCCAGTAAGCTTCCTGTTCTCCCAGACTCTTTTTCTTAACCTGTTCATTGTTGTTGCTGCCTTACCAATCCGGATGTTGATTTCCTGATCTAGGGATAATTTGCTATTTACCACTGATCCTAGATATGTAAAATGGTCTACTATCTCTAGTTCGGCGTCGTCAATAAAGATCGATGGTATCTCATGTGCACCTTGTGACATAATCTGTGTCTTCTTTTTGCTAATTGTTAAACCAAATTCAGAACAAGCATTGGAGAATGCAGATAGTAGACATTGCAATTCTTCCTCAGAGTGGGTCGTAACTGCAGCATCATCTGCAAAAAGCAACTCTCTGATCAGTACCCTCCTAATTGTGGTCTTAGCCTTCAATCTCTGAGCATTGTAGAGGCCGCCATCTGAGCGTGAGTGAATGTATATACCACCATCCTGATCACGAAATGCATATTTCAGTAGAAGTGAAAAGTATATTCCAAAGAGGGTGGGAGCTAGTACACAACCTTGCTTAACTCCACTCTTGATTTCAAATTCTTCAGAAGTTGCACCATCAAACTTGATTATACCCTTCATGCCTGTGTGGAACGATTCCACAATGGACAGAAGAGTTGGTGGGCAGCCAATCTTCTTTAGTGCCTTGAACAGACCCTCACGACTGACCAAATCAAATGCCTTTGTGAGGTCGATGAAGGCAATAAACAGTGGTTGATTCTGTTCACGGCATTTTTCTTGCATTTGTCGCAATGAGAATATCATATCAGTGGTAGACCGGTTCTGTCGAAAGCCACACTGTGATTCGGGGTAGACTTGATCTCCTAGGACTTGAAGTCTGCGCAGAACAATTCTGGCAAATACTTTTCCAACAATACACAGAAGTGAGATACCCCTATAGTTGTTGCAGTCGCTCCGATCGCCCTTGTTCTTGTACAGTGTTATGATGCTTGAATCTTTGAAATCCTGTGGGACTTGTCCTTCACGCCAGCATAGCTCTATTAGCTGGTGAATCTGTATAGTGAGTGTGTCTTGCCCACTCCTGATAACCTCTATTGGAATCCCATCCTTACCTGGAGCCTTGCCAGATGCAAGTTCATTTATAGCACACTTAACTTCTGTTATGGTGGGAAGTGTGTCCAGGTGGTCAAGAGTTGGTAGAGCCTCTATGGCGTTGAGGGCATCATCCGCTAGTTTGGTCTCACTTGAGTAAAGCTCCAAATAGTGCTCTACCCATCTGTCCATCTGCTGTTTCTTATCAGTGATGACTTCTCCAGTCAAGGTTTTCACTGGTGCACTTCTTTTGATCACTGGACCACAAGCTTTCTTTATTCCTTCATACATGCTTCTTATGTCTCCCTTATCACTTGCGATTTGAATGGACTCACATAACTTGATCCAATAATCATTTGCACACTGCCTGGCAGCCTTTTGCACATCCTTCCTATCTTGCCTTAGCTCACTCAGAGTGTTACGCGTTGGTCTTTCCTTGTTTCTTAAGAGAGCTTTCTTCTTCTTATCAATCAGGGGCTGCAGAGTCTCGCTGTTGGCCGCAAACCAGTCCTGCCTCTTATGATCCACAGAGCCGTAAACCCCTACGGCAGTTTTATAAAGAGTTTCCTTAATTTGACCCCACTTTTCATTTACTGTACAATTTTCTGGTGTATCAGTGAAAGCATCTTCAAGTTGCTGTTGAAACTGAAAGCACTTTTCAGGATCATGAGTGTTAATAATATTAATCCTGGGGCTAGATTTGTGTTTAGCTGTGTAGATTCTCTTTGGTCTCAGTCTAACCCTTGCAACAACCAAAGAATGATCCGTATCACAGTCAGCACTGTGGTAACTACGAGTCAATGATATATGGTTCCGATGTTGTCTCCGTGTGATGATGAAGTCCAGCTGGTGCCAATGGCCGGATCTTGGATGTTTCCATGTGACCTTATGCATCTCTTTTGTTTTAAAAAAAGAGTTTGTAATACATAGGTCATTACTGGTGCAATGCTCCAGCAGCCTTTGCCCATTTTCATTCATGCGACCGATGTTGTATTTTCCAAGGCACACTGGCCATGAACTTGAGTCCTTGCCCACACGAGCATTGAAATCACCGAGCATATAAATGTAGTCAGATTTTGGAACTGCCTTGATCACGGAGTCTAACTCCTCATAGAACAAATCCTTCACATCATCAGAGGAATCGAGTGTCGGTGCATATGCAGTAATAATGGTGGCAAACCCAAAAGAGGTTGCCAAGCGCAGGGATAATAGTCTTTCATTTCCTCCTGCTGGAATTTCAATCATTCCCAGTAGCGAATTCTTCACTGCAAAGCCCACACCGTGTTGCCTTTTTTCTGCCTGCCCTCTACCCTTCCAGAAAAAGGTGTAGTTGTTTTCCCTGAGTGACCCTTCCTCAGCGAGGCGAGTCTCCTGCAGGCCAGCAATATCAATGTTAAGACGATTGAGTTCGGCATCAATCACAGCCGTTTTTCTCACATCGTCAATATTGGTCAAGTCAGTGGAAAATCCTGGACACATGGTTCTCACGTTCCAGGTTGCAAGCCGTAGCTTGAGGTTTCTATTTTTATTTTTGTTTGTACCTGGTGCATTGGTTTTACAGCCTGCGATTCAGATTTTGTCCTAGCCCCAAGCACCCATTGAAGCAGGCAGGCTGTGGCGGATCAGCACCCAATTGGCTGGGGGCTGCCCAGCTTGAGGCGGGCGGTAGCTGATCAGTGACACCTATAGGTGTCTCCCACCGTCAGAGGCAACGCGTGGCGCCCCATGTCTACGCCAACTGACAAGGACTTATAACCCGTAACAGTTGCCTCTCGCTTTGATTCCGAGACCAGCTTAAGACCAGGGATGGAGTTATTGCCTCTCCATAGCACAAAGCCTGGGCTAAAATATAGAGATCATGTGTTGCCCATGCAGCATGATCCCTCTCTCGGCCCGCCTAGTTCACTCCAGAGGAAAGGTAACACCCCTACATCTGGAACAAGACAAGCTGCAGAAGCTGCCGGATCAGCAAAGCAATGCTTTAACTGTCCGCCTGTCGGAGCTTCGATCCTAGACAAGTCGCCAACCAAGGCTTAGGGCCTGGTCTGCCCTGCCATGACAATTTTGTCTTTAGCTTGCATTTCCTCGCACCAGGGTAAGGCTTGTACCCTCCCAATTGCGCTCTTCCGCCCGAAGCCGTTGGCACAATGTGGGGTGTCGGGTTTGGTAAGCGCCGCCCAACGTTCGGCGCTAACAGAGACCAGGTAGTACCGTCTACTGTTATACGGTAGCTCAGTCATATCTGACTAAGACCTGACTGTCCTGACGTGTTTTATGCTTCTATGATGTTCTTATCATTCTTTTCATAAATCTATATCTCTGCAGCTTTCACACAACTCTCTAGTAGTCTGTTAATTGTCCATGATTCACTTCCATGCATCAAGATCTGATTCAATTTAGCTCCTAAGAACTCATTGTGTCACCTCTATTGACAAAAATAAATTGCACAAAATATTCTTCTTCTTGTACAATTCTGTTTTTCCTTGGGCTATTCTACAAAAGTAAACTTCTTTAGTACATCTTCCATCTGCTGTTATCAAAGTACCCAAATACTTAAATACATTTACTTATTTTAGACTATTTCCATTCACTACACACAACCAGCCACCCAACCAATGATAATACACCACTCACTGTACGTTGTGTTTAATCAGATTATTCTAGATCTAATCAATAATACACCACTCACTGTACGCTAGGTTTCATCAGGTTATTCTAGATCCAACCAATAAAACACCACTCACTGTACGTTGTGTTTAATCAGGTTATTCCAGATCCAACCAATAAAACACCACTCACTGTACATTGTGTTTAATCAGGTTATTCTAGATCCAACCAATAAAACACCACTCACTGTACATTGTGTTTCATCAGGTTATTCCAGATCCAACCAATAAAACACCACTCACTGTACATTGTGTTTAATCAGGTTATTCTAGATTCAACCAATAAAACACCACTCACTGTACGCTGTGTTTCATCAGGTTATTCCAGATCCAACCAGTGATACACCACTCACTGTACATTGTGTTTCATCAGGTTATTCCAGATCCAACCAGTGATACACCACTCACTGTACGCTGTGTTTCATCAGGTTATTCCAGATCCAACCAATAAAACACCACTCACTGTACATTGTGTTTAATCAGGTTATTCTAGATCCAACCAATAAAACACCATTCACTGTACATTGTGTTTAATCAGGTTATTCTAGATCCAACCAATAAAACACCACTCACTGTACGCTGTGTTTCATCAGGTTATTCCAGATCCAACCAATAAAACACCATTCACTGTACATTGTGTTTCATCAGGTTATTCCAGAAGGGTCTTTTCCATATTCTGTATTTTTAAAAACTGTTTTGCGTTAAATCGCTTTAAACCCAAGCGTAGTCCACACACCTGATACCACTTCTAATAGTTGCCACTGGACTCATGTGTGTGTATGGATTAGCTTTCCCTATTACCAGTATTCCTCGCCATCAGACTAATCCACCCCGACATCTGAGGTACTTGTACTTTACGTCCCCAAGTCAAGGACAATAAGTCAACATTTTAGTCCACCTGACTAGTGTAGGAGTTGAACCCGCTACCTCGGCATCAGCACACAGGAAGTTTAAGAGCGAGCGGTCGTATTCATTCGGTCCTGTTGACCTGCTTCCTTGTGTTATTTAAGTTGCCGCTTACATGGGCTACGGACGCCGCGGCAGCTCAGTGGCTAGACGCTAGCCGGCAAGCCCGATAGCCACGGATTCGATCCTCATCAGGTCCTTTGCAGAACGTTACAATCACCCCCAGGTTGATGTTCTAGGCAATTTTAGGTTCAGTAGTTTGCCATTGCTTTCTGAAGGAGACGTCAACACCCAAGTCCAACTTGACACCGGTGTAGGAACTGAACGCCCTACCTTAGCATCAGCGTACCGGAAGTTTAAGAGCGAGCCCTCTGATCCTTTCGACGACGTCGACTGCTTGTATATTACTTTGTTCATTCTATAGCAGTTTCCTGCTATCGGTCTGTGATGTGATAACGCCATCACATTTTGTAGGCTCGAATACATGGGGCAGCAGGTGATCAGTTTTCCCCCACACTTTCGCAGGTGACGAGCTTAGAAGCCAAATCCGCCTCCGATCGTGCTCATGACATTATCAGCGCAGATTCCTATCAACTTCTAAACGCGCCCGCAACATAAGTTAACTGGGCTACATGACTGGTTCTACAATTAACTGTATAGTTAAGCTTTGTTTGGACTGGTATAATCGCCCTGTCATACATGCAAGTTTACATGTGTTTAGTGGGTAATAGGGTATAGCACATGCAAACACCGATAAACAGTTATATCATATGCCCTGATACTGAAGCAGTTCGTAATCCCGCATACCTCGTTCGAAACACAGCTTTGGGCGATTTGACAATAGATCGCCCTGCGTTGGTTTTTTATTAAATAGTATGGGTGCCTGTCTTTCAAAAGCAAAGGCAAACTATTGAACGTAAAATTGCCAAGAGATAACAAACAGCAAAAAAAAATGTTGGGGTTGACTGCGACGTCCTGTAAAGGATATGCAACTAACTTTTAACTATTATTTTTTTTATTTATTATTCTCAGATTCCAGAAGACAGCCAGCGTAACCAGGTACAACGATAACATTAGAAGACAGCAGACAAGTGACCTTAACCCCAGTAGGCAACTGAGTGTTGTGGCTCTTACACTGAGCGAAAACATGAGTCAGTCTATCACACACTCCGTGGCATACCAACGGCGCAATCAGACCACTCATCTGTGGACAGACAGCAGTAATCTCATGAGCCGAAGTGTGCCAACTGCTAGTTTCTTACATAGACACGTTAGTTCAGCTTCTTCGTCTCCTAGATCATCATATGATGATAGTGGGAAAGCCAGCAAAACACGCCCGAGTTCCTCGTATTCTTACGACGGTGGATTTTTCGTTGGTGCACATTCAGGACAGGCTGAATACTTCGTCATACACCCAGACTGGGTGTCTGAAGCCATGACTGTTAGAAAGGCACCGCTAGAGGACAAGAAAACTGGTTCTTCTCTTCAAAGAAGTTTAAGCCTTTCGGCTAGAATGTTGCCAGGAGGGAGGAGATGTTTAAGTGCCCCACCTAAACAACGGAATCCCATCACCATGGATCATGCAGAGAGGCAATCTGCTGAAGGGAAGTCTCAACGCAAATGACTTTATTTTATTTTTATTGGCAATATCGATTAGAAAACAGAAAACATCTGATATGATCTAGTATATTTGTTAAAGTCATTATCTGCTTCTACCTCTCGTTCAGATACAAGTAGATGTAGGTGATGTCTGAACACGTCAATGTCTTCTCTTGCATTATTACCACCGATCCGGGCCTCTCGTTTCACACGGGGTAGACATCAAACTAGTTCCATCTTCCATCATTTATTACAATACCCTCCTCTCACAAAACACTCTGGGTTTATATTATTATGAGGTAGATACTCTTGCACATCGTCTTTTATTGGGTTAAGCAAGTGAACCTGCTGAGAGCAAACCGTGTATGAATTTTAATCATACTCGTATTTTCAGGGGAAGCATTATCACGTTCACCACTAATCGCCATTTTCTGTAGATCGTTTTCATTTAAATCTTTCAGTCTCATACAGTTGTTACTTTAACACATCGTGTATCAAGCCAGTCACCAAATATTACAAGTTAGTTTTGACAGGACCAAAATGCTTTCGTGAATGTTATATTAGTAAATGTCTGTCATATGTTGAATAGAAAAATATATGTCTGGTGGATTGCAGCCTATGGAATGACTACGTACAATGATAGTGTGTATTGTTGTATCTGTTCACCGTGTGAAGAGTTACATCGTATAGAACAGTT
Source organism: Cepaea nemoralis (assembly GCA_014155875.1). Classification (NCBI taxonomy): domain Eukaryota; kingdom Metazoa; phylum Mollusca; class Gastropoda; order Stylommatophora; family Helicidae; genus Cepaea; species Cepaea nemoralis. The sequence continues at coordinate 981,780 of JACEFZ010015475.1, forward strand.
ATAGACAATGATAGTTGCAATGCTGCAGCTGTTCGCTGTGTGGTGAATTGCTGGTATAGAATGGCTACAGACAGTGATAGTCTTGTGTTTAGTTAGTCTCTGTTCACTGTGTGATGAGTTGAATAGTATAGAATGGCTACAGACAATGATAGTGTTGTGTTGTAGTCTCTGTTGACTGTGTAGTGAGTTGAATAGTATAGAATGGCTACAGACAATGATAGTGTTGTGTTGTAGTCTCTGTTGACTGTGTAGTGAGTTGAATAGTATAGAATGGCTACAGACAATGATAGTGTTGTGTTGTAGTCTCTGTTCACCATGTAGTGAGTTGAATAGTATAGAATGGCTACAGACAATGATAGTGTTGTGTTGTACTCTCTGTTCACTGTGTAGTGAGTTGAATAGTATAGAATGGCTACAGACAATGATAGTGTTGTGTTGTAGTCTCTGTTCACTGTGTAGTGAGTTGAATAGTATAGAATGGCTACAGACAATGATAGTGTTGGGTTGTAGTCTGTTCACTGTGTAGTGAGTTGAACAGTATAGAATGGCTACAGACAATGATAGTGTTGTGTTGTAGTCTCTGTTCACTGTGTAGTGAGTTGAATAGTATAGAATGGCTACAGACAATGATAGTGTTGTGTTGTAGTCTCTGTTCATTGTGTAGTGAGTTGCTGGTATAGAATGGCTACAGACAATGATAGTCATGTGTTGTACTCTCTGTTCATTGTGTAGTGAGTTGCTGGTATAGAATGACTATGGACAATGATAGTGTTGTATTACACATTGTTCAAAGTATGGTAGGTTGCAGTGCAGACAATGAGTTACAACACATCTTCTAAAAATGAGTCTGCCGAACTGAAATTTCGATGCTATCTTTCTTCCCACATGTACGATATAACACTTTGATTATGAAGTATAAATATCATGTATCTGCCACAGTGTATGACTCCGCAGTTGAAACTGAATTATCATTACAGTACTTAAGTGACATAACTTATTGTCCCCTTATCTCTTCTACATTACATTGATGGAATTGTGCACGACTGATTAATCTGACCATCTTTGGTCAACTTGATGTTGAATAGTTATTTTTATCTGCTTGGGACCGTTATTATTTTGTGAAAAATGTCGCCCTTTATATTAAACCTAAATATATTATCATGGCGCTAGAACGCCGTTAAGTTTTATAAATATCATGTTATAAGTGTCAGGCTCTGAATGTGTCGATGCGTATGCTAGAGAGCAACATACTCTTGTCTGGTGAGCTGTCTTGTATAAACATTTCCAGTTTGGACTTCCTCCAATGATAGTTAACTTTCTATACCCTTGATGACGTAAACAGCATGTGTTTTCCCGGAAACAATGTGCATACATTTTATGATAACATGTGATACAAGCTTGGCACTTTGTGTTTTATTCTATGTATAATATGCTGACTTTGTCAATTGATATGTCAACAATATATATTTCTTTGATGAGCAGTGTTGCTTTCGCATGTCCTATTTATATTATCCCCTAATGATGTGAGTCCATTAATTGCTTAATGGGCCCGAGGTTAGAATGTTGTAGAAGCAGCTGGTATATGCGCTATTTTTTAATCGTTGTAGACACTGGCTGCAGTTCGTTGGAATGTTGGTTGCTGGGTTGCAGTCTGTTGGCAATGAAATACCTGAAACACGTGGAAGGCGCATTACCTACCTAGGCAAAATCTCAGCCAGAACTATGATGAATCATGACCTGGTTTCATCCTATTATGATTCTCCTCAGATGTTCAGTTCCAGTACCAACTTGTTGCATACCCCGGTGGTTTTTGTGCTTGGAGAAGGGAAGCGGGGATCTGTAGCACAGTCCTGTGGGAATGGTACTTGGGTACCTAATCAGGAGGAAAGTCTACACCATCCGCACTTCGCTAAATGCAATCCCTCTTTGAGATCGGACTTAAGGGTTAAAATACAGTCTTCCCCAGGGATCGCAAACTACAACAACATTGTATAAAGCCATAATACTACACAATGACACAGCTATTAAATGGTACCCCCAAAATTCTTGGAATATCGTGAGTCATGAATACAGGCATTCTACAAGATCTGTATATCGATAAATTTCTGGCTCATAACCAGCGCCGCGTCTCGGAAACTGAAACATTTCAGCCATATTAAGCGTTACTGGGGCTTGGAGAGAACAATGGTGGAAGGCATGGTTTCTGGGTGAAAGAACAGGAGCTCATCATTTAGAGGACATACACACGCACTGCAGACACCTTGGGTTTGAGGGTGCTTGAAGCAGGAGCAATGGCCAGAGATCGAGATACTGTAGGCGGATCGCGTTCTTATCGACGTTCTGATGATGATAGTCGCTATGCTATTATATTACTTCTCAAGCAAACCTATAGCAAACAGCAAATACTAGTACAAAGCATAGTTGCATATTTAGCTTCATAATACCTATTCACATCAATAGAAAGTATAGTTGCATATTTAGTTTCATAATACTTTTCACATCAATACAGTCGAGTTGCATATTTAGTTTCTCAATGTCTATTCACACCAATCCAAAGCCGCAGGACCATGTACACACGCATTCGGGATTAATGGAAACAAGATGTTTGGTTTAAATTTTAGTTGAACTTAAACAATACAGGTAGGCTGGGATTCTGCGGAGAAGTAACAAATAGACGTTTATACTATACACCGCACAAATAAGCCAGACAGTTTGATAGAAAGCACAGCGGCACGTTCAATTACACGTGGGATTTGTGTTGCTGTGTTTTCAATTCATCTGGTCTGACGCCTTTGTGAGGTATTGTAAAGGTGAAGATACTCCCTTAGCACATACTGCCGTTGGGGTGTGGAGTGTTAGGCCTTCACATATTTTAAGCCACAACATATGAGATGGGGAGGCTAGTTCCATTACTCAACGCAATTCCTTAACAAACAATTCTTTTTAAAATATGAACATTGCCTGGTAACCATTTTCATTCGGCTCGGTCGACCCCAGATCCAAACTGGTAGGAAAACAGAATCCTGAATCTGCTGGGGATTGAAAGCGAACCATTGTCTTGTTAGGCGCCTTAACCTTTATGTTCCCGCGGCTGTGAGGCATAGTAAATGAGTTGGCATTTCTTTCCCCGCAGAAGTGTTTTGTATATTTTGTATTGCCATATCCTGCTGCAATAAAGGGCGGTCGTATGTGCTATATATTCCATAATCGAACACACGGAATGACATAGTCGCGCTGGTGGCTGTCACTTTCCCAGTGAAACTGCGGGTGTGAAACTTTGACATTTAACAAATCAACTGTAAAGAACATATGTGTGTTTGAATATAAGTGTTAGATAAGAGTATTAAACATTCACTGGGTGAAAAAGAAAACTACCCAACAAGAACTCAATATTAAGAATATTGCTTTTTAAGACAAATACAGTTTAGGAAAGTGAAGTGTTTTGGACATGTAAATGGCATTAATGCCAGAAAAGATAACTATGATGAGAGGAGTGCTAGGGAAGACTACAGCGTATACAGATTTAAGATGTGGTAGATAATTTATAGATGACAGTTGATAGAGACATGACATCTGGCTTAGATGCAGTAAGAAATTAGGAAAACAGTTCTTCACAGGACAAGTCACTGATATATTTTTTTTTTCCTTTTCGTTCTTTCGCTTTGAACTCAATCGCAGTTCACACTCGTACTACTACTTCTAGTACGTTGGACTAATGTTTGCATGTGGATTAGCTTTCCTTATTACCAGTGTCCCTCGCCATCAGGTGAACTCATTCCGATTTCAGAGATACTTGTAATGTACATCCCAAAGTCAAGGGCGGAGAAGTCAACATTTTAGTCCTACTGACCGGTGTAGGGGTTGAACATGCTACCTCGACATCAGCGAGCGGTTAGGCCATGTTTACCTTCACTGAATGATGATATTATGTTCTCTGTGCCAGTTGTATGAGTCTCTAATAATGGATATAACCAGATGTACAGCGTGTATTAGTTATGTCTTTCCGCTCACTGTTTTTGTAACATTTCTTATTACCACATCTCGCTGCAGTAAATATTGTTTTCCAATCTACAATCCTGAGCGTAAATTGAAATCTCACTGGTTCACGTGCTGTAGTAAACAGTCAATCACTGAATGAAATACCCAGCCGAGCTGTTCGTTTCTCGGACCAGGTGCTATTGTTAGACACTTGTGTCTGCCTGTACTGTGCTGTGGGGAGATTACGCCTAGTCGACAGGCCTGAGCGAGGTTTTATTTTCTCACCTGTACCGGTTATTTACTGCCTGCAAGACACGGGCAATTCTCGGTGTTAGGTCTTTACACACACTTTGATATAAGTATGTCATATTTTAGTGTCTATTCCACTTTACACACACTATGCTATAAGTATGTCAGATTTTAGTGTCTATTCCACTTTACACACACTGTGCTATAAGTATGTCAGATTTTAGTGTCTATTCCACTTTACACACACTGTGCTATAAGTATGTCAGATTTTAGTGTCTGTTCCACTTTACACACACTGTGCTATAAGTATGTCAGATTTTAGTGTCTGTTCCACTTTACACACACTGTGCTATAAGTATGTCAGATTTTAGTGTCTGTTCCACTTTACACACACTGTGCTATAAGTATGTCAGATTTTAGTGTCTATTCCACTTTACACACACTGTGCTATAAGTATGTCAGATTTTAGTGTCTATTCCACTTTACACACACTGTGCTATAAGTATGTCAGATTTTAGTGTCTGTTCCACTTGACACACACTGTGCTATAAGTATGTCAGATTTTAGTGTCTATTCCACTTTACACACACTATGCTATAAGTATGTCAGATTTTAGTGTCTATTCCACTTTACACACACTGTGCTATAAGTATGTCAGATTTTAGTGTATATTCCACTTTACACACACTATGCTATAAGTATGTCAGATTTTAGTGTCTGTTCCACTTTACACACACTATGCTATAAGTATGTCAGATTTTAGTGTCTATTCCACTTTACACACACTATGCTATAAGTATGTCACATTTTAGTGTCTATTCCACTTCTTCGCCGCCTTTTTTGCGCTCGTTCGCTTTGAACTCAAGCGTAGTCCATACTCATTACTTCTAGTAGTTCTGTACTGAATTTTGCGTGTGGATTAGTTTTACTTATTAACAGTGTCCCTCGCCATCAGGCGATCCAACTCCGACTTCAGAGGTACTTGTAATTAACGTTCCAAGTCAAGGACGACAGGTCAACATTTTAATCCAACTGTCCGGTATAGGGGCTGAACCCCTTACCTCGGCATCAGCACATCGGATGTTTAAGAACACCCTTCTTATCCATTCGGCCATGCTGACCTACCTTCGCCGTCTTATCTTCTCAGAAAAAAATAGGTGGTACCTTGTTAATGTGGCCACTTCCTCCTCAGGCAACTGAACACCAGATCATTGAATGTGTCTGCCAATGCTCTAACCACCAAGCTACTAAATCTGCTAGCAAACATAACAATAATCCAATGACAGATACTGCCAGAGGGATGTGCCTTAAAATACTCTGTGTCAAAGGTGACCAGTTTTCTTCCTCGCCGATTCTCATACCGAGATCATTTCCACAAATTGCTATACGTTATTCAGTGCCTAATTTATGAGAGTGGACCCACCCAAGAACCATGCTGATCGAAAAGGAAATCTTACCAGTACAGAGGCTTGAACCCTAACCACTAACGTGGTAAGTTCGCGCACTAGCCACTGCGCCACCATATGTAGGTACCATGTCCTAATGGTGTGCTCCCCATTCCCGTATTAGTTTTTCTTCATGTATACACACAAGCGGTACCTACTCGTTTTTTGTGCCTGGAATATAGGCCTATTACTGAGAGAAAATGGTGCCAGATTTCTCTGATTTGTGAAGAGTGTATGAGCTATATAAAGTGTTAATTGTCATGTTTAAATGATGTATATATAATATCTGCTTATTCTATTTTACTCTGATATTCAATGCATACGTCGCTTGAGTTTACATTGTCCATTTACATGTCTATGCACTCTGTAAATGCAAGATCTTATATGTATAAACACGCTTTGTGTGCGATAGCTTGGGCGTGAGAGATAGAAGAAACGCAAGATCTTATTATGAAGTTTGGGAGAGAAACAGCAAAAACAAACAGTCACTTGTTTGAGTCACAGACAAAGATATTATTAACTGATTCAGTGCCATACAAAAGTAGTTTGGACCAGCCACGGTACACAATCAAATGAACAAGCATTCTAATGTAAATATCCATTCACTGGGCATTGACATTGCGGAAGATAACACGAAACAAACCAAATAACGCGATGACCCTACTACGGCGATATATCGTCTTTCTGTCCAAATGAAAGATCTCATTTGGCAATATATTATTCTTCGGCACCGAATCAGTGCAGTTATTTGAGAGACAGCAACAATATATAATCCCTTTGTTTGAGAAAGAAAGAGGCAGCATCTTGTAAACTCGTTATTTGAGAGACAGCAACAATTTATAATCCCCTTGTTTGAGAAAGAAAGAGGCAACATCTTGTAAACTCATTGTTTGAGAGACTGCAACAATTTATGATCCCTTTGTTTGAGAAAGAAAGAGGCAACATCTTGTAAATTCGTTGTTTGAGAGAATTGAAACCTATTTTTAGAAAGGATATAAAACAGTTATATTGTGTATTGAGCAGAATGTTATGGCTACGCTGTCTGATTCAAGTAAGATTATAAAGTCGCATTTGATGCATAAATGTCACATGATCACGCTTCACGTTAGAGCAAGATTGTGAAATATCATGGCCCACAATAATCACGCAGTTTGAATATGGATGAGTTTCAATTCCTATTTTTGACAAAACAGCGTACAATCAAATTGTTGTGGAAGAGTGTGATCTTACATTACATTTTGTGACAGAAAGCTATCAAATACTATCCTAATCACTCTTTTTGACATAGCAATATATTTTATTTGCGCTATATGAGAGATTTGAAGCTTATAATTACTCTGTGTAAAATAGCAAATCTTGCTAGTGTTTATCCAGAGAAAGTAAGATCTTAATGTAACAGATCAATGTTTTACAGTCGAGATTTTTGATGATGTGAGATCTCATTATTTGTTGGTTGGTAGGTTGCGAATCTTCAGGAGGACTGAGTTTAAACTCATTTAAGTCTGATGAAGTAACGTTCGGGCAATCTAAGCTCTCAAAAGATCTTGCATCTGCAGGATTACGGTTGGTGTTGTGACTTTTCTCTCGTCCCGGTAATAAAATAGCAACCCCGCTGGGGTTGTGTTGCAGAGCTCTCCCTCCCCTCGCCATGCTTTGAAATAAGCGGGTTTTGCTAACAGTTCTGGCTAGGATTAAGCCCAGAAAGGTAATGTTTCCTTCCTAGGTTTCAGACACTCATTGTCAACACACTTCAACCCAATGCCCAAAGGTAATTGCATGATCTGATAACTGGAATGCTCGAAAGAATCTCCTGCTGCCATTTAACTTCCAATTGATCATTTTCCCACAATCATCTTCACGCCAAGGCCTCTTCAGTAGATTTGATCATGTGTGATTTGATGTTGCAGCTAAAGTCTTCAGCAAGATTGAGTAATATGTTTCCCACAGCATAGTAGATTACAGTGTTACTATTCGTTGCTTACCTTGTGGGACGCGGTAACACTCGCGCGGCTTAAAAGAGTAGCATCAGTAAATGACGCTGGATGAGAAGGACATGTATCATAATATTTTACGAGGGTCAAAGAAATCTTACTCTCACAATAACATTTCAGGGTCATATCTTATCCTTATAATACAGTCTGAGGGCCAAATCATATAATCACAATATTTTGAGAGGGCCAAATTATATAATCACAATACTGTTTGATGGCCAGATCGTATCCCGACAAAACTGTTTCAGCGCCAAATCTCATCATTACATTATTCTGAGAGGGCCAAATCATATAATCACAATATTTTGAGAGGGCCAAGTTATATAATCACAATACTGTGTGAGGACCAGATCTTATCCATAAAATACTGTTTCAGCGCCAAATCTTATCATTACAATATTCTGAGAGGGTCAAATCATATAATCACAATATTTTGAGAGGGTAACATTTTATCCTCATAAATACTGTTCAAGGGCCAAATCCTATAATCACAATATTTTGAGGGCCAAATCTTATAATCGCAATATTTTAGAGGACCAAATTTTATAATCACAATATTTGGTGGAGACATATTGTAAATCATTTAACAGAGCATTTTCGCATGATCACATTGAGTGAGAAATACTTGATATTCACATTGCTTGAGTATATGTTTATATTGTTTTCAAGGAGCTAATTGTTTGTAGCTGTGTGTTGGAAGTAAAACTCGATGGTCTGTATTGTGTGACAAATGGCATGTATTATGTCCAAATAAACAAACAATAATGTATGACCACATTATCTGAGTTTAAATGTCTAATATATTTATATACTACTTTAATACATGTTTGAACTGTGTCCGGGGGGGAAGGGGGGGGGCAGCCGATTGATGGTTTGTTGATGTATATCCTCCAGTGTAATCAAGACGGTATATATTATTTGAAAATGGACGAGTAATAATTTGTGGAAACAGAAATCAACCCCGCATGCTTACTGAGCGAGAGAAAGTGCTCATATTCGTGTTGGTTGAATACATAATGCTACTCCATTGAGCTTTTTTCAGCTGTGAATGTCAAGTGAAAGTAAATGGTCGATGCGACACAAGAATCGGCATCTAATCATGTGTCTAGGTATAAAGCGATAGCATACGACGACGTTGATCACGTTGTTTTCCCCAGGAAGGTCTTAAATTTACGATGTTTTAATACACGCAAACATATGTACACGCACACCTACGCACGCACGCGTACAAGTTCTAATATGGCGTGGATTGTCGAACCTTAATGAATTAGGGGTGCAGGAGCTGATTATTCCCTTGATTTCCTCTGTTTAGTCTACGATTTAACTGAACTCCACTGTTTAAATTGACAAACCTTGGGAGATGAGAAGGTTATGACGTTCCGTACCGGCGGATGATCCTGCCACAGAGTTTTGAGTTATTTTATAATTAGCTGTCCCACATAACTAGCTAGCCTTCTCAGCAGTTCTCTCAATGACCACCATCAGTGTTGGCCTACGGCCGCTTAATGAATAGTGGCGATTGACCTCTAAATCTAGAGAACACTATACCATGAGATACCCGGTGGGCAGGCCTGTAGTCGACCAGGCTCCCATTCGGGGTGCCATTGGTACATGTCTTACAAGTAAACGATCAATTTTCACCCACTGGAGCATATTAGATTTATGGTGCTGGCCACTATATTTAAATCAATCGAAATTATGCCACCTTTACTTCCCAGAAATGTCCTTGTTCACAATTAATGTTAGATCGACGTGGCAGGTCAGGTCAATGAGAATAATCCCACCTTCACCGGGTTCGGACGAACGGCAAGCCACTGTGCTACTGGATGAGTCGTAATCGGATTTAAAAATTAATACTATTGACTGAGTGAGACAGTTCACATGCCAGCGATAGACACAGACACACACAGAAAAAGAGGCAGCGAAAGAGAGACAGTGAGAGAATGAGAGAAATTCAGAAAGAGAGAGAGGAAGGCAGAGAAAAAGAGAGAGGGGGGGGGGAGAGAGAGAGAGATGCAGAGGTATAAGACGTGAACGCATTCCCATAGCAGACAGTCCTGCATGAATGTGCAGTACTAAGACTGTGCCATGTAGGTTACATAACATTGTGAGTTGTAGTAGCTAGCTCCCTTCCTCGTCGCCGATTCTCTCATCAACTGCATCGACGCATTGCCAGACACAAGGTTAACGAATGGTTTGTGTGGCGTTCATGTCCTGACAGAGCTTCGAAAGCTCTATTTTCTACGGTTATCAAAATATATAAGCTGAATAGAAACACGTTCTTCTTAGCAAAGAAAGAAACTGAACTCAGCCGTGATTCTGTTGAAAAAACGGCTGTGGCAAACACAATATTCATTGAATACACAGAAACTAAACAATTCCTTGCATAGCGAAAATAAATAATCGAAATGTTTTGTAAGAGGCTAAGACACAAAAAGAACTTACCACAAACAGGCAAATGTCATTTTTAGTCACATTATGAGAGAAACAGTGCACCACGTTGTGACAACAGGAAAGCTTTTATGAAAAGAATGATCGAGGAAGACAGGAGATACTTGACAGTCATAAAGCGGAAATATGTCAGCACACGTACTAATACATTCTGAAGGCGATGGCGAGATTTGGAGAAGCTTGATCGAGCAGGTCAATCGGCAAGGCATGTGATGATGAGATGATACCAGAACAAGCAAACATATGCTAAGACCTTCGCCAGATGCAGAATACATTTGTCGTGATATTTCTCACACGTGAATGTGACGTGTGATTACTGTCTAGGTTTCTGAAATGTTAATTTCACTGTACGCTGTGCTAAGTTGATTTCATTGTGTGCAGGTGTTCACGCTGATGTTAAATAGGGGCAGGCAACCGATCTGTAAGAACACCAGTTTCCCAAACTTGTACGAATGGGTTCTCTGTCTTGCCATTCGCAGTTTATTTCTTTATCATTGAAGGCAGAGGGAAGAAGCTAATAGTGCAAACCGCTTAAGGCGATCTTGGATGCGGCGATTTTTGTTGTTATTGTTGTGAAGAACAATAGTGTATTGTTATAAATGCATTACTATATGCTTGAACTCTTATAAGAGGAATGTCTGATAAGAACTATCTATGTGGTCGCAGGTGAGTTTGTCTTGTCAGGTCTGCATTGTACTATCTCCAAGGGCTGTGGGGTTGTTAAAGATATAGGGAGGTGAATCCTCAGATCCTAACAGTCACTGTATAAGAAACTTGAAATGGCTCAATAAGACTTTCTAGGGGCATAGACTAATTATAAAGGGATGTTTCCTAAGAGAGGCCAACAGAGCACTAGAAATTTACCGAACTTCCGAGACGATAACACTCACTCTTTATAAACCCAAAGTCCCTGTGGTTATCCAGCCCACAATCAGCTCCATAGTAATGTTGTCCCTTGACAAGTATTATCAATGAGAACACACATGAAAAGGCTCAAACACCAAATAATACTTAATTACAACCGAAAACATTATATTGCGATAACCTGGGGGAAAGGGGAAAGTGCGTGTATGCTCATGTGACACGGCATAATAATACACAACCACAATAAAAAGGACAATAACATCTCAACAAAAGACATATCAGCTATATCTAATTAGTTCATTAACTGTCCAGATGTTATCATGACAAAGGAATTAAATTAACACCTTCCTAGCTCCATTGAGATGTTTAAGGTTTTCTAGATCACATCAGATGGTGTCTCCAAGTTCATAAGTCTTGGTAAAACTACAAACTTCGGATTTGTCCATCTCTAACATATACTGGTAAAAGCCCATGTTTTAAAACACATGAGGTGAATATTTATTCCTAAATCACAGGGGTGAAAATTCATTCCTAAATCACAGGGGTGAAAATTCATTCCTAAATCACAGGGGTGAAATTTCATTCCTAAAATTCACTGGGGAATGTCTATGGTTTAAAATACTCAGATAAATGTCCATCGTTTAAAATGCACAGATAAATGTCCATTCCTATGTAGTAGTCAGAAATGGAATTACTAGGTGCAAAATCCTGTGGGTGTTGGCACGGAGAAACCATGAAGTAGTACTAAAAGAGGCCTACCAGTGTTTATCATGCTGGGGTTGATGTTTGGACAATGGAGAGGCCAGTGGTGATTAAGGGAGAATTACTCTACCCACATTGGAAAGGTATTCTCCTCCTCCTGACTTGAGGACTCCTGTTGTCATTCTTCATCATTAATGAAAATACCAAATTTTCAGCCAAAGAAAGACCTTTTGAGCCCAATGAAGAAACCACCAATATAGCCAAACAATATAGCCATACCCACAGAAACAAATGAAAAAGAAAAGGGAAAAGGAGGAAGAGGGAAAAACGAATGAGAAAGACAGAGTGCAAAAGAGAGAGAGAGAGAGAGAGAGAGAGAGAGAGAGAGAGAGAGAGAGAGAGAGAGAGAGAGAGAGAGAGAGAGAGAGAGAGAGAGAGAGAGAGAGAGAGAGGGTGAAGTGATTATGACACAAATGTGGGTCACTTAGACCTGGCCCCATCACCTCAACATCTGATGCAGTCCCTCACTCCCTATATTGACATGATATGTCTTTCTCACTCCTGCCTTATTGTTTTCTCATGCTTCCCAGACTCTGCTACTCAGAATATCTGGTGGCCATCAGCAAGAGTGATGCCATTTCTATGCTGTGGCATTTCCTCTCTTCTCCCATATAAATATATAGGTAACCTCACATCATATTTATACATTTATAAATGAACTCATTATTGATTCTGTATGCATGAATACACATATAAAGAAACATAGTCTCCTCTGAACATAAAGACAAAGAGATTATACGAGATTCTCCAGAAAAGTATCTCCATAAAAGAATACGAGTGATATTCTAGAAAGTAGCAAGGTTGATCTTTTCCCCAATCATTCCATCCATCCATCATGTGCCATGCCGATTAGCGTGGGCGGTCATGTACTGCCATGTCACTCGATCACCAAAGTTGTGGATCAGCCCTGTGTTCCTTTCTTGACCATGCCATGTGGCCAAACCATCCAGGTATTTACTTCTGGGTCTTCCCCTTGGTCTCTTCCCTTCGATCTTGCCAGTCGTCACCAAGTTCTCCAATTCATTTCTTCTCATAACATGCCCAAAAATTTTGACCATCTACATCTTATGTCTCTAATCAGTTTACAATCTTCATTTGTTTCTTGAAGGACTTGTTCATTGGTTTTTCTTTCTGTCCATGGTATTCTTTGCATTTTCCTCAGAAACCACAATTCCACAGCCAATCATTATCTACACAGAAAGACTGAATAACTAGAAAACAGGAATATCATTCCTTATAAAAGGCATGAACTGACCAGAAAGACATCCCTTCACTATCTCTTCAAGTGAAAGAAAATGCACTTAATTCGAGGATTTTCTTTAGATCTGCACAAAGAAAACTCTAATATAAATTCAGATGTACTAGTCTTAAGTTTACTATCATTTCCAACTTACCAAAAAACCATCATGAATTAAAATATACAACACCACAACAGCTGAACTGGCCAGCATGTCTTGATCTGTCAAGGCATTTTTGGCAACCAATCAATCAATCATGTGCCATGCCGGAAAGCGTGGGCGGTCATGACTCGCCATATCACTCAATCACCAGTGTCGTGGATCAGCTCATTGTTCCTGTCTCGTCCATGCCATGTGGCCAAGCCATACAGGTATTTTCCTCTCGGTCTTCCTCTTGGTCTGTTCCCCTCGATCTTGCCAGTTGTCACTAAGTTCTCCAATCCATTTCTTCTCATAACATGTCCAAAAATTTTTTGACTGTCTACGTCTAATTTCTCTAATCAGTTTACGATGTTCATTTGTCTCCTGTAGTACTTGGTCATTGGTTTTTCTGTCTGTCCATGGTATTCTTTGCATTTTCCTCAGAAACCACATTTCTGCAGCCATCAGATGCTTTTCAGCTTGACTGCTCATTGTCCAAGTTTCACATCCATACAAAAGAACAGGCTCTATGTATCCCCTCAACACTCTTTTTCTCGTTTCAATTGACATCTTCTTATTGGTCAGAATGTTTTTCATCTTGCTAAAGGCTACTTTCGCCATGGCGATTCTTGTTCTAATCTCTTCAAGGCATCTCCCATCAGATGTTATAACTGTTCCAAGATAATTGTACCGATTCACTTGTTGAAGAATATTTCCATTTACTTGTATATTACATTGTGGCACTTCTTCCTTCCTACTGACGACCATAACCTGAGTCTTTTTACAATTTAATTCTAACCCCAGTTGCTCACTGTGTACAACAACCGCATCTACTAATTGTTGCAGGTCCTGCTCATTGTCTGCAATTAATACTGGATCATCTGCATATCTAATGTTATTGATGTTTCGTCCTCCAATGCTGATTCCATTTATATCCTCTACATTTCTGAAAATATTTTCACTGTACAGGGAAAAAAGATCTGGAGACATCACACATCCCTGCCTAACACCTCTCTTAATTGGCTGATACTGTCCCACTTCATTATCAATCCTTATTGCAGCTTGTTGTTTCCAATATATGTTTTTTATAAGTCTAATGTCTTTCCCATCAATTTGTAGATCTGCAAGCATATCCACCATGCTGACATGTCTAACGCTATCAAAAGCCTTTGTATAGTCAATAAAGCAAAGATGTATATCCTTGTTTACTTCTATAGCACGTTCAATAACTGTTCGCAGCATATACACAGCATTTACTGTACCCTTTCCTTCTACAAACCTGCATTGTTCTTCCCCTATTTCAGGTTGTATCTTCTTCCTCATTCTTTGCATGATAATTCTTAGCAAAATCTTTGTGATGTGACTCATTATACTAATTGTTCTATGTTGATCACATTCCAAGGTTCCTGATTTCTTTGGGATTGCAATAAATATAGAGTTACATAATTCAGGAGGTATATCTCCAGTATCATATAATGTGTTCAGCAGTCTGGTGACTTGATCTAGTCCAAATTCTTCTAAAGCTTTAATCATTTCTGTTGTGATGTTATCTGCACCGGGGGCCTTGCCAGCTTTCATATGCTTAAGAACATTTCGAACCTCCATCTCCAAAATTGGCGGTCCTTCATTATTAAATCTAATATCATACTGTTCGTCTCTGTTATCATCATAAAGGTGTTTCACATAATCTGTCCATACCTGTAGAATCTGGTCTTTTTCTATTATGATTTTGCCATCTTCAGTTTTTAGACACCCTGGTGATGTACTTGTTCTTTTATTAGTAAGTTCCTGAATTCTTTTGTGCACTAATTTGGTATTTTGACTGTTGTGTTGGCTTTCAATTTCTAAGCACTTTTCCTCAAGCCATGCTTCTTTTGCCTCCTTACATAATGTTCTGACTTGTCTGTGAATTTCTTCATATTTGACAGAATTATTTTTGCTGAGTCTTCTTGTTTCCATGAGGTGTAAAATTTCTTCAGTCATCCATTTCTTACGACCCACTTTCTTTAATTTTGGAATAGTTGTTTCTGCAGCCACATTGATTGAATTCTTCAACGTTTCCCATTGATCATCCACATCCTGGAATAGGATCTCTAGATCAGACAAAATTTCAAATCTGTTCTGTACTTCTATGTTGAATTTGTTTTGTATTTCCTTGTCATTACTCAATGTACACAAATCATATTTAGTGTTTCCTGTTATATACTTGACTTTCTTTAACTTTATCCTCAATGTTCCTGTGAGTAATCTGTGGTCACTATAACAATCAGCACTGGGAACTGTTTTTGCTAATGTTAATGCGTTTCTAAATCTTCTAATAGCAGAATTTAGTCAATCTGGTTTCTAATCCTGGTATCAGGACTCCTCCATGTCCATAATCTTCTAGGGTGTTGTTTGAACCAGGTGTTTCCTACAATCATTTCCTGCTCTTTTGCCCACTCTACGAGTCTGTATCCTCTTTCATTTCTCTCTCCTAAACCATAGTTTCCTACTGTGTATCTATCTCCTTGATTTCCTACTTTTGCATTGAAGTCCCCTATTATGATGTTTATTTCTGAATTTTTACATTTCTTTAAGGCAGACTCTATGTCATTATAAAATTCTTCTACACTATCTTCACTGGATTCTCCTGTTGGGGCATATACTTGAATAATATTTATGCTAAAAGGTCTGCCACTTAATTTAACTAGTAGAACTCTGTCCGACACGGCCCAATATCCTTGAATAGATTTTGATGTTTTTCGGTCCAGAATAATTGCCACTCCCCTATGACGATCTTCACCTCCAGAATAAATAATCTTGAAATCTTCTTCTATCTTGATGCCTGCTCCTGTCCATCTCGTTTCGCACATACCTAAAATATTAATTTTTTCCCTTTCAATTTCTTGTTTTATGTTTTCTAATTTTCCGTCGTTTAACGTCCTAACGTTCCAAGTTGCTAATTTTAACGTCTCTGTCCTTGTCTTGCGATGATCGGTCTTTAAGCGAATCATGATATACTAGGCACTTTTAAAGAGGTAGTTTGCCGTTGCTTTCCTCTATGGCAGTGACCTTACTGGTCGGAGACCGCAGCCATTGACTCAAGACGAGTTCCTTTGCCTGCCGTCGTGTAAATTGAGGCCATGACCCACAAATATCGGTCGGCTGCCCTCAAAATTACATCCACCACCTGCCTTCCGTGGCTTCTTTTGAAAACTTCCAATAAAAGGAACACAATATAACATCACATAATCCACAGGGAAACACTATTCACAGGGAATCCAAAGGAAATCACACGAAATCCAATGAAAAACACTAAATAGCTTCCCTCCGAAAAGTAACGCTTCATCGTGTCGCCATTTTACAGCACCTCAACTATACAACTTCTACCGGCAACGTTGAGCTCACTCATTAACATATTTTATGTTAATAGGAAGTACTTTGGCCGCTCCAATGGCAAGACTAGATTTCCGCGTGAACATGACATCATTTTAGCACAGGTGGGTATTCCTTTAATTGTGGAACAAGGGAGATGATATTCCCAGTTGTCGTCCCTGTCTTTGCAAGCGGTAATTCTCCGTGACAATGTAGGCAAACATCTTCTTGGATTAGCTCCCTCTGACATCTCACGCTCGCCTGTGATCAAACACCAGGTGTTCAGTTTCACATCTATGCTGTTGTTTACAACTCCGGTCATTGCTAATTTTCTAAAAGGGAACAGGGCGAGGTGGATTAATGTCACCGTTAAGAATCAGGGAGTGCCCTCGTCTTAACACTGAACTTTGAAACAATGTCTCCTCTCTATTCAGAAAGGGGATGATTGGCGCTGACATTATAAATAGAAATGTCACAAGGGTGAAACTACCTTCAAATTCCAGCCTTAGAAATAGTTCTGTGTTTTGCACTCGCTCACTTGTAACTCAAGCGTAGTCCATACACACTACTTCTAGCAGTGCTGGACTGAATATTGTTTGTGGATTAGCTTTTGCTATTAACAGTGTCCCTTGCCACCAGGCGAACCTACTCCGACTTCAGAGGTACTTGTCATTTATGTCTCCAAGTCAAGGACAAGAAGTCAAAATTTTGTCCAACTGTCCGGTGTAGGGGTAGAACCCCTTACCTTGGCATCAGCACACTTTGTTTAAGAACATGCGTTCCTATCCATTCGGCCATGCTGACCTACAAAATAGTTCTTTATTCTATATCTTGTTGTGGGATATTGGTGCATATTTTTCTTACAACTGCATAATTTATGACATGCTCTCAGGTTGTATTGATCATTGTTATGTTAAAACAATAAAGGGTCGTCAGCACTGGTGGCTGTTAGAATGCTTTACTTTCAGTTAGTTGCTCGCTCTGGTACGATTCGTGATGAACCAGGGGTTCTCAACTTGGTTCCACACTGGTACATAAGCGTTCTGCATACAAGATATGCATATGAGTGCTGATAGTTTATTATCATGTACTTGCTCAAGTGTCTTTCAGTGTACTCATCATCGTCATCATGTGTCATGCCCATAAGCGTGGACAGTCATGGGTCGCCATCTCATACGATCATGAATCTTGGATCAGGTTTGTATTTTTGATTCAATTATGCCATGTGGCCTTGCTATCCCAAAATGTATCTCCTTTTACCCCTTTCTCTTGTCCCATCAAGTATGACAGTTGTCAATAAATTTTCAAGTTTATTTCATTTCTTACATGAGCGATACCAGGCACCCTGCCTCTCTACCTGTCCACCCAACATAGCTAGAACAGGAAAGTTCTGTCGCTTCTGAGATGTACAAGGAAGACCCAACAAATGCAACTGGGCTTAGTCCTTAAAAAATGCAATTAATGCAGAAAGACTGAGACACAAAACAAATAATAGGACTATAAAAGTTCATTTACAAAAAAAAAAAAAAGATACAGGTGTATGCTGTTTACAAGAAATGCATCTTTCTAGTGGACTTAAAGATTCTACTTCAGGGGATATGAAATCTTGCAGCAAAATGGAAAAGAACGGCCCAGAAGAAGAGTCTTGACAACAATCAGAAATATTTTTACAGTGTTGGAGACCTACCAGGGCATATAGACAACATAATCAAATATAACTACACACTGATAGCACTATGAGAAACATCAAAATAGAAAACGACTTCCAGTCCAAAACATAGAGGATAGGCATTTAAACGGTTAAGGCCCCTGGAGTGTTTATGCTTGTGGCTACCATTTGCATATGCAAAACATAGAGGATAGGCATTTAAACGGTTAAGGCCCCTGGAGTGTTTATGCTTGTGGCTACCATTTGCATATTACTCACGCTGGACTGGAAGTACATGGTTCCGTCGCCTGCTACTGAGTTGAGTGCGTGGCGCGACACCGTGAGCTATGAATTTTGTGTGAAATGCTTTTACATCTGTAATATATGTGTCAGTATTCAATTCACTACAAAATAAGAAAAAAGTCAGAGAAAAGCTCATAAACAACAACATCAAAGCTTAAGATCAATTGACAGAAAGTAACAAACAAATGTTTAGTAATCTGGTTTATTTGCTCCACAAAATAGCAAAATCCAACTGTTTAGTTCTTTAAAAAAAACACACAAACTTCAGCAAGACAGTGCTGATTAAATACTGAATCAAGTTTCCAAAACTTGCACAATCTTCCAGTTTCAGCCATCAATACACAGAACATAATATAATTTTTATTGAAATAAATGGTTTACATTCATTCTGTTTCTTGCCAATTACATTTAAGTGATACTCATCGGTTATACTATGAATAATTTGTTTTGAAACCTCATACTTCTAGAAAATAAAAATTAAAAAAAAGAATGTATCACTTCAGTCTTATCACATACATCACATACTCCTACCATTTAAATTGCTATACATATCACACCAACTCATAACACACATTACAGAACTCATTTATCCATGCTTGCTAAAACAAAGTTGCTCTCATAACAATGCTTTCCACATAATTCCAATTAGAAATCAAGCAGAGAAAAGTTAAAAACTCAACATAGTGGCCTTGCAGGCAAATAAATGAAACAATATTGTATTTTCAAACACAGAAAAAGTATAAAATAATTCAAGCTCTGCAGAAACAATCTTTAAAAATTCTCCTTCAGGTTGAAATTTCTAACCTGTTCTGGTGTGCAAGAAAACAAACTATCTGTGGAATTAATTGTTGGCTCCCAGCTGCACTTGCTTTTATTAAATATGATAACCAAACTTAAGTCAAACAAGACTACCATAAATTATGTTCCCTTCTACAGAATCATATATCTATTGGTGGAAATGTTCCAAAAGCAACAAACAAAATGATATTCACTACAGACTTTACAATTTTACTAGTGTTTAAATGAAGATAGAATAGGGCTACCAGGTGTCTTGCAAGAGAAAACTAAGAGGGGTCTGTGTGGAGCTGGAAGCCCCTCCAGCAGAAAACTTCAATCACAAAATTCAGAAAAGAAAAAGTACCCAACCAGAAACAATGATGGAAAACTTAAGTTCCTCCCCTACACAAATGATACATGTAGTGAAGGGCAACAAATAATATGGATTACTGGTGGAACTTCTTTCATCTAGGAATATGTCGTGATTTGGCAAACAGAATAAGAAAATTTTAGAATTAGCGCAAGAAATAAGTAACCTAGAGACATGGAAGAGACTACATTAGAGCAAAAAAATCTTTACTTAGAAGGTTGAGGGCCTATACTCCTTGCAGAGTTAACAGACAACCAAATATGAAGAGGCAGAGACAGAAAATTAGGGGTAAGAAGAAGGACTAAATACCTTCAAGAAGATATTTGCTAACTAAGTTCAAACACATAAAATAAAATCAACAAACAACGTATCAATACAACCCATACTAACAACATACAGTACTGGTTAACATTCAGAATATAGACTTTTCTGTGAAAGGACATAAATGCTCACAGAGTCACCTGAATGCTGTTTGCTAGTTCCTGATGTAATAACTATAACATATCATCAAAGAAACAGACTCACTCACAAGAATTGGAATATAATATCCCAGAGTGCTGGCTTCCTTATAAATGAATACAGAATCATCAAAACTAGCAACCTGTATCTCAGAATCAATTTGTCACAAAGAAAACTAACATCAGTTTCTTGATTTCAGAAGCAAAGCCCCATACTAATTACCTCTTGATATGGAATTTCAGAACTGATTATCAAAAACAGTAAATAAATAATTAAATAATATGACAAATGATAACTCTGATAAATACAAGTTATCAAACTTTAAAAAAAACAACAACCATATATAGTCACTTTAAAAGAACCATAAATTATCAAATACTAACTATATAACAATCAACTGTGTGGATGAGCCACAATCATTCTTATTGCCCTTGTTAATAATAAATGACCTATGTTCTATTTGCAATCTCACTTCTGCTTACAAACTTCTCAACTGCGAGCACATTCTCCCCATCTTTCATCAGGTCCAGCTCCAGGGACACATCCACACCATGCCTACTACTACTCTCTGCCATGGAGCATCTCAATGGTCCCCAAATCAGCTAACTCAGATAGTGCAATTCCACTTTTGGACATTTGAAAGATTCAGGGAGAGCTTAAGTCAGAATTTGTAGTAGATTTAATGCTCAGAAGGACTTGCATTTTAAGTGTGTCTTTGAGGATCATAGTGATGTTGCCAGGAGGCAAGGAATAGATAGCCTGAAAAGTCTGGGAATCAGTGAATTAGAAAATGTGTGCCTAGTTACACCAAAATAACAACATGCAACTGTAAAGTACTCTACACCATGAGGTACATGAGGAAAGGCATTAAATGCATGAATTAACAACCCAAATTCTACCAGTTTTCTAACACATTTACACACGAAGTGCTATCATCATTTACAAGTCTTTTTTCAGAATCACGCAGCATCATGACTTACTACACAACACAGAACTGTGTAAACAAACATGGGGAATATGACAAATCCACAGCACATTACTGTGCTATCATACACATGCCCCACAGGATTTCTTAAACATGAAGACTGATATCAAATCAAGTATATTTACTATTGGCTTCAATTCCCTAAAGTACCACTGCATAGAGCTTGTTTTCAACTTTCCCTCCTTACAGGCATTTTAAGGTAGTCCCACAACAAATACTGCCAGATGGATGAGAACTGGTCAGCCTTGACATATTCTAGACCAGGGTATAATGAGATGTGATGGTCAGTTCCCTTCTTCACTGAGTTTCCTTCCCACAAGATTCTAAACAAATGATCCCACACTCATGTTATGAGACTGGGTTGACCTCAGGTTGGAAAAACGAATGTTACCAATTCTGGGTATTGAACCTGGACAACTTGGTAAGTGAGTGCAATAGCCACCATTCTTCAGTAGTTCCTAGGAGACCATCACTATCACATGTTTATTCAACCATCATGAACGTTCAAATATTTAACAAAATCTGTAGTGAGTGCTGCTCAACATTTGGTATTGTACACAACCACCCAAAACCATGATTTAACCCTACAAGTGTGGCAACCTGATTAAATAGGTTTAATGCAGGTCAGCAGAGGGCTGAGAACCAATTAAATCGGCATATATTATATGTTACGTGCTCAAAAACGGTCTGAAACCCTGATTCCTTTTAAATTACTTTCCTTGGGACTGTACACACTACTGGCCATTGCTGAAAGCATTTAAGGAAAGCCTCTTTGGTAATGGAGTAAAACGTGGCCACTACGTTCCACATAATGTTGTCTTTTGATTCAAATCAGGGTTCTTGAATCAGACGAATATTGTGTTTGAGCCAATGGTAGTAAAAGAAAACGGTCAGCATTAATTTGACATTGTTGCGCACCCAGCCGTGCTTGGGGGGGGGGGGGGGGGGGGGGGGGGGGGGGGGGGGGGGGGGGGGGGGGGGGGGGGGGGAGGGGGAGGAGAGAGAGAGAAGGGGGAGAGAGAGAGAAGAGAAGAAGGAAGGGAGAAGAGAGAAGGGCCTAGGAAATGCATGTCTCAGCTGTTACAACTGAATCTTGTTTCCGGACTGTGGTCATAGACCCTCAGCTCATCGCCAATGATCATGGCATTTCTTGAAGTCAGGGTGGCTATTTGCAGTCCAGCATGCCCCAAAAGACTTCCAGATGGTGTTGCTTCTGCTCCAGTGTTAACATCTTTGGCATGAATTTTGCGGACACTTGCTGCATGGTCAAGTAATCTCTCAAACTGGATGTACATAACTAATGCTTATTGTCAAATTGTTACTAAGTTGTTGGTTGGTAACATGACAGTTACAGATGTCCAAAGTCTGCCCTTGGTCAATGACACTATTATTTCAGTTTGTTAAGGGTCAACGAGAACATTATCTACCCTCCACAGATCTGTGGCCATCCTGTACCACTTCTAAATTCATGTGATATTCATGGCACTGTTGTCGAAAGCCTGATGAGTCTTCCAAGGGATTTCTACTTGGGTATTGTCAAGCACTTGACAAAATTTGATACAATAAAGCTGTTCAAGTTGTTCTGTCATTTTGAGACAAATGAAAAACCAACAGGCATTCACAATACTCACTGGGTGACCGACAGCAGCTGCCTTATGAGGGCACGAAAAAATGTAAGGAGCTGCAAAATCAGTCAAATATGAGGTCTGGTGATAAGGTATCAGACCTTACACTTTCCTGTGGCAACATATTAAGGGCTGGAGGAATGTCCTCTGGCAGGAATGTGTAGGGGAGCTTCATGCACACGCATGCATTTTTTTTCACCTGCTCTCACAGGGCATCTGTTGTTGGTGGTTACCCAGTGAGTGAGAGTGGTGAATGCCTGTTGGTTCAACAATACACGTTTTCATAAACTTCAAATGCTGGAGAGTTCAACATCCGATTTCAATACGTCCAATACTTTTCAGGTGATAAAGATGGATTCTCAAATGATGGAAAGCACATTCTATATCTACTTATCAGGAAATGCAGAGACCACAACAAAACAGGGGTCTTGATAACTTGACAGCAGCAGTTAAATACAGTTAGTCTATGCTTACTTACTTAAGTTAAGTCTATGCTACTAGTGATGAAAAGGCAATTATATTTCTACAATACTTCCTAAGCACTTTATCTCCCAAAATTGGAGAAAAGCTACAGCACTGCGTTTGCTGTCTGTGTATGGGATCTCAACTAAAATACAAATCTTATTTAATTTCTATGGCTCAAAAACCCATGGCTGTGTCAATAACCACATAAATTTCAGCTAACAACTGCCTGTCCTATTTCCTTTCCAAATAATCATTGTTTATTGAGAGTCTGGCTGTATACAATTAAGTATATTCAGGAAAGAAAAGTGCAGGTCACCAAGTCATAAACATAACTACCCAGCAATATAGCTAGTTTATTAAAGCTTCATAAGGGTTTATTCAAGTTCCCAATGCTATAAATTAATTAATGTTGTACACCTGATGAAAGAACTGGATACCTCTTTTCAAAAGTTCCAGTACATATACAAATGTCAACATACAATTCTCAATGGATTGATGGATTAATGACATACATCATGTGTGACTAATTATTTGCATTGCCCAAGTGGCTGGTCTCAATACAGTTAACACTGTTAGGATATCAAATGAAACCAAACATAGTCATTAATTGTAAAACCTGATTCATTAAAACAATACGAGAAAGAAAGGAAGACAGGAGGGAAGACAGGGAAAAAGACAGAAAAAGGAAGACAAAAGAAAAAGTTATAGAAAGAATGTATCCATTTATTAAAATGTGATAATCTAAGTAAAGCCAAATTATCCTTCCTTGCAAACTGAGTCCAACAGGCAAGCATTGATCATTTCTCTTGTGTTGCATTTTGACAATCTGAAATGATTTGGTGCTTATTATAATCTCAAGTAAGAGAAAACCCAGTCACAACACAGAAATTATTATGAAATATATATTGTGAATACTGCATGTACAATGAAAATTTTATAAGTAGTTTGTGTATCTAACAACAATGTCCTGCAAATTTACCAGCTTCATAAATACATTTCAGCTGACATTAGGGCAGAGGAGCAACAGGAGGACCTAAAGAGAGATGGATTGGCAGTGTTAGGGAAACCTTTTATAAGCATGGACTCACAACAATAACTGCTGCATATCTGGCCCATAAGGGAATCTACCACATCTAACAACACAACACCATCTAGTAAACAACAAAAACACAAAGCACAAACTCTATTGCTCCGGCGATAATTGTTTTTTATTTTCCATAGTTGTTTTGATTGGAAGGCAGGAACTAACCGGTCACCCTAGAAGAGCCTGCCTGCTAGGGAAGGGACAGGGGATGTTCCTCAGGAGTCCATACACCATGCAAGAGTAAGGGGGAATGAACAGGCTGATAGGCTGGCAGGGAATGCACCTCTTGTGGTAGATTACTTCTGGACAAGGGAGAGGTGGTCGAGCACCTGTGGGACCAGAAGGAAAAGGCGGGGGGAAAGATTGAGAGCCCGTATGTGGAAAGAATGATATTGTGGGGGATCAGCAGGGGTTCTTCTTCTTCTGCGTTCACCCGGAGATCTTTTTTGGATGTGATTGCACTGTGCCTGTTTACAGCACAGCTGTGTTCTTGCGCCATTAGGCAGACACATCTGACTTCTTCGGGCATTTGCTGACCGGATTAACCTTTCCAGGGAGCAGGGGTTCTGGAAGAATCTCAAAACTGAGAGGGAAGACCAGGAGAACTTTCAATCAGATAGCAGTGGGAATGATTAGTAATATGACTCTTGAATGGCTGTTGAACGAGGGAGTGGAACGCTTATGGAAATGTCATGAGTGTAGCGACGTCAGTTCTTAACTCAATTCAATTACAATAACAAGAGAAGAAGAATGACAATGAGCATTTCAGAACACAGCACTTACAAATCTAAGAACTGAAATAAATGTAGCTGTGCAACTCGCTGTCTTTCAAGTAGTGATTTTAAAGCATAAGTTTGAAAGTATGATAATGTAAGAAACTAAGTAAAGAGTATAAGAGAGATGTATTAAGTGGAAAGATTAGAACAATGCAGCATAAGGTTTCAGCAGAGCTGAAACAGGGCAGAGGTGGAATAATGGTTCTCCTGAGAATATAACCCACCATAATTACTATCAGATTTGAAAATTGGAGAAGAGTGAAAACTATTCCTTTTTGCACTGATTAAGATATGACAAAATGTAAAGGAAACTTACAGGAGCACAGCTTTGACTAGTGCCAAAATATATAATCTAATAGTCACAATGTTAACAAGCATTGTGTAATCTTGACAATGTAAATCTGCTTATTGCATTTCTATACGTGATAATCTCAAATATAAGTTTTAAAACTAAATAGAGATCTCATTCTCATCATGCTTAAAGTCTACACTAGGTCTTTCAATCCACACTTTGGAAAGTTTGGAATGGATGGCTATGGCATTGATGCTACCACTTAAGGTGGCCTGAAACCTTTGGGAGCATGCAAATCTACAGTCCTGGTCATACATGGGTGTGCTGCAATGAGAGGGCTGATATGTATAAACTGACAGGCTAGTGCGGGGTGATATGTCTTTTGTCGAATATTCTCAGAGTGGGCAACTGACTACTGAGCTGGTCGAAATGACCATAAGCGAGGATGGTCCCGATGTGTACTTAATCAGAGCTCACAACAGGAACAGTCAAATCCACACCATTTGGCTTCTGTGGGGTGAGACTGAGAATTTATAGGCTAGTTCAGTGACACTGTTTCTTCACCAACATCATAAACAATTCTACACTAGAAGTCTGGTTCTATGGATGTGTGTTGCTGTCATTTAGAGTTCTTTTTGGGGAGTCTAAATAATGTAATGGTTAAAGTTTTCTTGGAGACTCCTGGGAGTCATCGCTGGAGCTACGGAGCTCAGGCTTTGTGCAACGCTTTCAGCAGGCCATCCTGCGGAAAGAGACCGAGCCATAAGGGATCAAACCCAGTGCAAAGAAGTTGATCCTCTGGCCCTTTAAACTATGTTTTAAAGTGTTCTTTACAAAGATGACAAATGAAATCAATGATCTGGCTAGCATATGGTAACATACACAATGACACGACCAAACAGACATGAATGTTGCCAGCTGCTCAGCTTTCCTGCTTGTGTGATCGTAAGTAAATCTAACATAATAGAGTCTCTACTTCATCCACATGTAGTGGTCCTATCAACAGTCTGGCCAAGAGGGTATCATTCAACAAAGGAAGGCAACCTGGCCACACACAAATTGTCATGCTGAGTTCAGATGTACTGAAGAAGTATTAAAGAATTCAGATGTGATGAAGTAGCAAAAATTCTGCCGCAGAGCAAGCAAAACATGAGGCTTCTGATCATTAGTGATTGCTTGCCACACCAAATGTTTTGACCCTTTTATCTTCTTGACACTCTCAAGGGGTGGGCCCATCAGATATAATGAAGAATACAGATGCATTGTAGAAAGAAGTCAGGTGTGTTGAGGAAGTCAGAAGTATGCAGATGTATTGAAGAAGTCAGATGTATTGAAGAAGTCAGATATACTGAAGAAGTCAGATGTATTGAAGAAGTCGGATGTATTGAAGAAGTCAGATGTATTGAAGAAGTCGGATGTATTGAAGAAGTCAGATGTATTGAAGAAGTCCGATGTATTGAAGAAGTCAGATGTATTGAAGGAAGTCAGATGTATTGAAGAAGTCAGAAGTTTTAGTTTTAGTCGATGGATCAACATCACGGCACACGGTTTAACCCATAAGTGCTCCGTTTTCCTCCTAACTCAAACCTGAGTCTGGAGAAACTCAGCTCAATGCACGAACTCTGTTGCATCGGCGAGGATCCTGAAATACTTTGGGTAGATTTTTAACTCGAAATTTTGCCCGGGCAGCGCCGTTAGGCTACTCTTTTTCAATTTCCAACTGTCAAGCGATGTTTTACGTGCGCAACAATACACACGGGCTTCTGATCTCACTACCCAGAGACCAGGGGAAATTTTATTACTGGAAGTGCAGGTGAATTTTTAAAATAAATCCTGAACCCGGGACCTCCAGCACTCGAGGCGGACACCATACCTAGAGACCACTCAGCCCCCTAGAAGTCAGAAGTATTGAACAAGTCAACTGTAAAGAAGTATTGAAAAGTCAGATGTATTTAACAAATCATATATATTGTAGAGATACTGAAGAGGTAAAATGTATTGAGCCGGTCTCCCTGGCCTAGAAGTTACAGAACTTTCTCAGTAACCCTGTATACTCTCGTAAGTAACGTGACCTGCATGAGAATCGGTAGCGGTTCTCGCCGCGTTGGTAACTTACGGGTATGTGAGCCGGTCGCTCAGAAAGCAATGGCAAACTACTGAGCATAATCTTGCCAAGACATCAACAGCAGCTGAAAAATGCTGGTGTTGACTGCAATGTCCTGTAAAGGATACTCGCCAAAACAAAAATGTATTGAAGACGTATTGAAGAAGTAAGTTGTATTAAAGAAGTTAAATGTATTAAAGTATTATTGAAGAAGTAAAATGTCTCATGTGTTGACCAAAAGACAGTTTCAATGTAAATGGACACAAGGCAACAAACATCCTTCACAAGGTTATGGAGGAAGGAGAATATCATGAGACCACAGAGCTGGTTACGTGAAGCAGCTAACATCTGCAGATATGAACCACGTGAAAAGAATAGTAAACTGATCAGCAATATATCTTAAATGACCTTCAAAAACTAAACTCAACACATACTTTTGGAAAATAAACTGGAAACCAGGTTTAAGTTTTAAGAGAACATAACTTACTCAGGTTTACTGAACTTTAGACTTGGGGCTGTGGGGAGTCACAGTGCGCTTCAGTGTATAGTAAATCAAACGGAAGTTCTGAAAACAAAAATTGGTAAAAATTTGTCAAAATAAGACAGATCTGGACTGCAGCAGGATAATTACCAACTGAAACAAAGAAAGGCATATTAAAATCCTGCGGAGAAACAAGTGCAAACCCATGTACATACCTTACAAGGACTTCAGACTTAATAATAGACATCACAGTGGGGAAAATGAATAACAAATATGTAATTATTATCATTATGGCCTGGTGACAGGTGTTGTTGTAATGGTTACAATATGACACTAATAATTACATGAGTGTGGTCATCCTGAGTGTGGGTTCGATGTCAGTTCTCGACATTTGCTACATGAGGGAAAAACTTTAGGTTGTGAAGTATTAGTTGTATGTCCCTTACAGGACGTCACAGTCAACATCAACATTTACTAACTGCCTTTAGGTTGTGAAGTATTAGTTGTATGTCCCTTACAGTACGTCACAGTCAACATCAACATTTACTAACTGCCTTTAGGTTGTGAAGTATTAGATGTATGTCCCTTACAGTACGTCACAGTCAACATCAACATTTACTAACTGCCTTTAGGTTGTGAAGCATTAGTTGTATGTCCCTTACAGGATGACACAGTCAACATCAACATTTGCTAACTGCCTTTAGGTTGTGAAGTATTAGTTGTATGTCCCTTACAGGACGTCACAGTCAACATCAACATTTACTAACTGCTTTTAGGTTGTGAAGTATTAGTTGTATGTCCCTTACAGGACGTCACAGTCAACATCAACATTTACTAACTGCCTTTAGGTTGTGAAGTATTAGTTGTATGTCCCTTACAGGACATCACAGTCAACATCAACATTTGCTAACTGCCTTTAGGTTGTGAAGCATTAGTTCTTCTTCTTCGTTCATCCGGAGTTTGTTTTTTTTTCTTTTTCGGATGTGATTGCGTTGTGCCTGTTTACAGCAGAGCTGCGTTCTTGCGCCGTTAGGCTGACACATCCGACTTCTGCGGGCATTTGTTGACCGGGTTAACCTTCCCGGGGTGAAGCATTAGTTGTATGTCCCTTACAGGATGTCAGTCAACATCAACATTTACTAGCTGCCTTTAGGTTGTGAAGCATTAGTTGTATGTCCCTTACAGGATGTCACAGTCAACATCAACATTTGTTGACTTTGTGATGTGCTAGGCAACAGTGTATGTTCAGTTGTTGGTCATTGCTTTCTGGCTACACCATCACAATCAATGCTAGGTGGTCTTCCGAACTGCCTGCAGCTGGTTTTGACCAGTTTTTAAGTGTTAGGCTTTCACACATAGACGAAAACACATGACCATTCCTTGCCATCTCTCCTTCCCAGAAAATACTGAAAATTGTCTGATTACCATTTTAATGAGGCTGGATTATCCACTGAGCGGCACTTGCCAAAAATATTATTCTGTTTTTGCTGGGGATTGAACCTAAACTACTGTCACTGCAGGCAAGCACATAACATCTATGCCAACCCAGCTCCTTTAGCAATAATGCAAATGAACGATGATGGTTTAACACCATACTTTAAAAAAAATGAAACTACTGTCTTTTTTTCTTCTTAGCAAAAGTGTGTTATGCTTGAAATAACCAGTGACAACAAGGCAATCTGACAGAAATTAAAGTCTCTGGTTGCAGCCAACTTATGATGAGCACAGAGGCAAGAATGATGTACACAATGAAAGCAGTTAAAAGTGTGAACAATATTGCTACAAGCCACGTTTGGCAAACAACATAAACATGTCTGCTGTGTAAGTATGGGACATACCTGTGCAAAAAAATATGTCAGGGTGAGGTATGCTGCAATACAAACTGCAAGGAACAAATCAAACACTGCTGGCTTCACACTGTTTGAGGAACAAAATAATGACAATTATACAACAATAATATACCAGTTAATAATTGTGTTTACAATTGCTATCAAAATAAGACATGAATAAGCAATAAATCAACCATTGATTGTGGCACCTCCACAGTGAATGCTTGTTACAACAGATGAACACTGTCTCTCGCTTGTGTACACACTAACAGACTGTTGTTTGTCCATTTCTTGATGTTAAGTTTTCCACTTGTATCTCTGCTTCCCTCTTTCTCGACTGCCTCTGCACTCCAGATGGTTATTATAAGAATGTTATATCTTTTAATATGGTCAAAATACTTCTTTTTGTTTTGGTGTGTGACGTGATCGTGGTTAGTTCAATTTTGTGACTTAATTTTTCTACAAGATAAAGTAACCTGCCCCAAGCACAACCCTTCCTTAACTGCCTCTTATAATATGCCTGATAGGGTGCAGTGTTACTATCCTTTGCTTCCCCTGCAGGCCCCTGGTAATACACAGGATATCTATTGCCACCATTATTATCTTTACTGACTATAGACTAGGTTATGAAGACAATAAGCACCAGACATCAAATCCAATGAACTATAACAAAGCAACTTGATGATTTGGACTTTGCCGTTGACATTACACTCTTACAATCAAATGCAACATAAACTAATCACAATTAAAGAGATGTCACAAGAATTAGGTATAAAATTCAAAGACGTAAAACAAAGATAATTAATTCCTTATTTTATTTGTATTTTCAAAACACAGGATTATGGTCTAAGTTGATATCTACACCTGAGTATGTTTTGGTATTTTTCACATTTAAAAATATATTTCCAGTCATAATAATAGGGACATTCATTTGAAACCCATTCCAATGGTTTTATTACAAAAGCATGAAAGAAACATTAACAGGTGTTCTAGAATTAAAGAAAGCATTCATTTTGAATGAATTATGCACCATGGGTTGGTCAGAAGAAGTCGCTGTAGGCATTCAGGCAAGCATCCCATTGCCTAGGTAGGCAGTGAATGCCGTCCACAAAAAAGGATTGTGGTTGCTCACTGAACCAAGTGTTTACCACATTCATTACGTCTGCATCTGTGTGAAATCGTTGCCATTTGAGAACTTTTTTTAGAGGTCCGAACAAATGAAAATCACATGGTGACAAATCAGGACCAAAGGCTGGATGATACAGAATTTCCCACTTCTTCCTTGCTAATGCTTCCTGCACAACCTTTGCGACATGCGGACGAGCATTATCGTGTAACAAAATCACACAGCGAGAAAGCATGCTGGGTCATTTATTCTTGATGGCTTTTTGCAGCTTGGCTAGTGTTTGCAAGTAGGGGGTAGAGACGATGTTGACACCAGGTTCATTAAAGTCAGACAACAATAACCCTTCATGATAAAAAAAAAATGCGCTCGGCATAATCTTATCAGCGGAAACCTGTAACTTGAATATTTTGGCTTTTGGAGATCCAGCATGCTTCCATTGCATGCTTCTCTCTTTTGCTGCTCAGCTCAAAGTGTGACATGAATTCATGATTCATCGTCTGCCACTATGCGGAAGAGAAATGCATCACCCTCCACTCTGTAACGCAGCAAGTGGTTCAAATACCATCCCACATGTTCCTCTTTTTGGTGGTCAGTCAACATCCGTGGTACCCACTGTGAACACACCCTCCGATATTGCAGTTTCTTACGAACGACCTTTTGAATTGTCCCAATTGACACAGCAAATTCTTTCACTAGCGAACTTATGCTTCAACAACGGTTCATCTGTACTGCTGCATCAATTTTGGCGATGGTTTTTTCTGTTGCAACAAAATGCGCTTGACCCAGCCGTCGAAGATCTGTCGTGAACTGACGTCATTTCCGAAACATTCGTGCCCAGTCTGTCACTGTTGTCTTCGACACACAATTTTTACCGTACGCTGCCTGCATTCTTCGATGAATGTCCATTGGTTGAAATCCTTCAATCGAAAGAAACTGAATCACTGCTCTTTGAGCTTCTTTGGACGGAATTTGGATCAACCCTGCCATTTTCTCAGCGGTCAGAAACAGAACCTATGCATCATGGGACGATAAGCACATGCTCTTTTATTCATTGGTCAGTACTTATCACATGACTATGACATGATCATGTTCAACGTACGCAATTACGCGCGGTGAGGCACGAACGAACTTCACATGAACACCCCTTAAATGACCAAACCTGGTTTCTCTTTAAATGTCCATAGCTTTTTCATGTATACAATTTGCTGGGTTCATTTTGGGAAAACTAATTACAGATAATGAGATGGTTCTCTTCACACTATAAATTTGGTCCTTTGGAAGAATGTGTTACTTTAAATGAGAGTTCTTGCAATGTATTAAAAAAAATAAAGACTGCACTGGCAAAACCAGAACAAATAAAATAAAAAGATTATAACAGGTTAGCACCAACAATTTTGTCTATGATATATTCCTTCAGCAACTTTAAACAAGAAACAAAATGTGACAAAGAGCCATAAACAATGTATAAATTGATCTACAGCAAACACAGGACAATACTTACTTATAGGCATTCATCACGTACTCTGCCCCTGTGTAAAACACAAACTCTGGATCTCTGAAATAGTTAAAACATAACATGAAACATAAAAAAAATTTAGACATTAAGTAACTGTCAATATGAGAATTTGTTTTCAAAATATGTTTTCACAGTCCAGGCTTCGAGAGAATTCAAGGTAAAGGTAGTCCCATGGCAGATACTGTTGCTGGGGTGTGAAGTGCTAGGCCTTCACATTCTCTAGGCCATGACATATGAAATGTGCTGACCAGTTCCATACCTCATCCCCTTTCCTTCCAAAACAACTCCCAGAAGATTCTGTATACTGTCAGGTGCTCATTTTTATGAGTTTAGTTTAGTCGACGGATCAACATCACGGCACACGGATGTAACCCATAAGTGCTCCAGTATACCCCTAATTCAAGATGGAGTCTGGAGAATCTCAGCTCAGTGCACGAACTCTGCAGCACCAGCAAGGATCCTGAAATACTTTAAATACAGAGGGCTGAGTGGTCTCAGGGTATGGTGTCCGCCTCGAGTGCTGGAAGTCCTGGGTTCAAACCCCGGTGAGGGCCGGGATTTGTTCATGTGGGCTTCTAGTAACACAATCTCCCCTGGTCTCTGGGTAGTAAGATCGGACACCCGTGTGTATAGTTGCGCATGTAAAAAAATCCCTTGGCAGTTGGAAATCAAAACAGAGTAGCCTAACGGCACAGTCCAGCAAAATTTTGAGTTAAAAATCTACCCAAAGTATTTCATTTGTATGAGGCTGGGTCAAGTCCCAACCAGAGCTGTATTAGTTGTAAAATAATAATCTGCCTCTGGTGGACATTGTACCTAGACCACTGTCTTGGCAGGCGAGTATACTAATCCACACAAGTAACAACAACAAAAACATTCAATTCAAATAAGAAGTTTAAACAATATTCTGAAATGGACAAAGTTAACACTATAAACCTATATCTATTAAACACGTATGTATGTATGTAATGTATGTATGTAATGTATGTACGTACGTATGTATGTATGTATGTCCGTTCATTATGCGTTCGCGAACGGTCCATCCGATTGAGATGAAATTTTCTACATGTTTTCTTTTCATTCCCGTGCAACCAACTGTCATAGTTTTTTAGTGTACAATCAGCTATTTACTTACTAAAATTTAATATTTAAATTTACATTATCATTTCTATATAGCAAGGGGACTTAACATAAGAAAAGTTATTTCAAGGGGCATAACTTTTAATAACATTGCTATTATTTTATATATAGATCGTTGCATTGTTTTCAAAGATTTATAAACTCTTTGTCTACAGTTATTTACAGGCATATGAGTTATAATAAATAATGATATAATCTTTAAGGCATTTTCATAGTTTTCATAAAAATAATGCATCTATTTAAATAGTGAAAATTTTCTAACTCATCTTTTTATTTTTCTTCAACAGCACATTAATTTTTTTTTAAACATTCTCATATGTATGGCGCGTTACACCCACATTGGGTATTTATGATGCCCATGTTAAAAGTTACTTTTCATGCATTTTAATGCTTACTGTTCTTTTGTTGTCAAAGAATTGCTTCATAAGAGATGTTGAATGTATGAGAGGAAATAGAGAAGAAGGGCAGAATGTAGGACGGGCCTGCGAAAGATTTTCGTTCGTTAAAAATAAAAAAGTAATTGTTTGTGAGAAAAAGTTAGTTGCATATCGTTTGCAGTACTCTGCAGTCAACCCACCGCCCACCATTTATTGGCTGTTCGTGATATCTTGGTAAGTTTACTTTAGATAGATCTCTTCCAATCATATTTTCTACTATCAATCTATCTATTCTTCTATTCTATCTATATTTTTAACGGGAACAGGCCGAACATAGGTAGATAGATAGATCAGGAACAGGAGCTTATATGACTACTTATATGAATTAAATGAGATGCTTCCCACCAGGGCCTGGGCGAAGTCGGGCCGGGTCGGACAGACAGATAGTCAGGAACGGGAGCTTATATGACTACTTATATGAATTAAATAAATGAGATGCTCCCCACCAGGGACTGGGTGAAGCCGGGCCGGGTCAGACAGACAGATAGACAGAGATAGTCGGGAACGGGAGCTTATATGACTACTTATATGAATTAAATTAGATGCTCCCCACCAGGAGCTGGGCGAAGCCGGGCCGGGTAAGACAGACAAGCAGACAGACAGATAGATAGATCCCCGCCAGGGCCTGGGCGAAGCCGGGCCAGCTAGTAGTATATATTGAAAAATGGAGAAATATTCAGAAAGAAGGAATGATCTCAGATAAATGCTCATTTGTGGATAGAAGAAATGAACCAGAAAGGACAGGTATAATTCAGACACACAAAACAATGTTTAACTGTGGTGAAAAAGAGTGCCTCAGAGATTATTTTAGTTTCCGATAGCAAAACAACCCCAAATAGTATATAACTAATGACTAAATGTTCACGTTAATTGTATAGATTATGTACAGAAATACAATGTAGATTTTGTGAATAATTAAATTAACATCAAAATTAAAAAAAAAAAAAACACAATTAATATGACTTGCATACAGATATTAATAAATTATTACAACACTACAACAATAGCAGACACAAGTTGCACAAGCCAATAATGTATGAACAAAATGAATAAATTTAAAAAACAGGAGCAAGAGATATAGAAAACAGTCCTATGTCTGTTAAAACTACATCCGTAAAATAAGAAATTCCAGCTCTTAGTGAGGAATCTCACCTTTTGTCAGCTTTGACCAACGTTTTGCGGACATCCTTGAGATAGCGCCCCATTGTCTGCTCAAGAGTGACCACTAACTCTGAGTCAGGCTTGAGTAGCTGAGCTGCTCTAGGCACACTGGAGAAGTAGTCCAGCCATGAATCAATCACAGGATCTTCCACCGACTGTGAAAGTAAAACAGCCATTTGAGCTACAGCTATAAATCACATAAACTTTAGAAACGGATAAATAATTCAAGTCCTAGAAAATATTTATGTTACCATTTGTATCTTTATCAAAACATGCATCAGCATATAACATAATGCACCAAATTTCTTTCTTAACTTAATAACCATGTCTTGACTGTACATGCTGTTAGAAAATAAACTATGCGTATTAAAAAGTATTTACTTAAGACCCACTAACATTACTAAGTGGTAAAGTTACTGTATATGACCTGTAATAGAAAATAAAGAAAACACAGTGCATCAGTCTCTTAGATTCAGTCAATATTCCCCCATTCTGAATAACAGGTGTACAATCATAATGGAATGTTATCAATCAAGTGGCAATCAGGGGTGTACGTATGTGCTTGTGTGCGCCGGAATATATCTAGTTAAAAGTTAGTTGCACATCCTTTACATGACATTGCAATCAACCTCAGCATTTATTGACTGTGTGATTTACTAGGCAATATTAGTTCAGTAGTTTACCTTTTGTTATACGAACGACTGATGCCTCCTACCATCAAATCAGAGCAAAGCCATCTGCTTCCAAATCCCCAGCAACTGATTTTGAACCCTCTACTCAATATCACGGGGAATGATGAAACTGTGAGTGTCACTAATCCCTAAGCCACAATGTCGAGTATCTGTTATTTTAAGGAAATTAGTTCACATGACATCAAATGGAAAGTAATAAATAAGATACTGACAATGAAGACTAAGGTACTAATAATCCAACTTATTTACATAGAAGTTACTATTTTGGTGAGTGAAAATTAACATGATTTGACATCACAAAAAACAATAAGTAAAGTAAACAAGCACAACGATAAGCCTACCAAAGTATCAGTGAAGATCTGGAAGCTTCCCTGACTTGTCAAATTGTAGATCTGTCGAGCAAGGGCTTCAGCAACTAGTAGGATGTTTCTGGAAATTACTGAGGTGCTAACCCTTTCCCTAAAATGTTGAATGCAAATATTCAAACCTTCCACATATGGGGAAATTAAATACAATCTTCCTTCCATACACAAAAGTCTTCTTTAACATAGGAGTATCAGAAAACAAGACTTCAACGGAAATAATCATACAGTGCTTGATGTAAAAATGAAGTTAATTTCTTAACAAAAATAATTTAACAAACTGAGAAAGAATACATGGAATTTTAGTATAAAATTTCAAAAAGAGGATTGACTTCACGCCAAACAATTTCAACAGAGGTTGTCTTAAAGTTATTTTTTAATGACAATTTATTTAAAAGTATTAATGAAGTAAACATGTTTTGCAAAAACTCACTTCACTCACCACTATTCTCCTTCTATGAGAATATGAATTACCAAAGTAAAATCATTTGCAGGTTGTTAGTTTGTTTCCTAAATTTGCTACAAAGTTACACACTGAATACCTGATACTCTAATCTAGTCAAAAATCTGCGATTCTGCTTGCATGTTGTCATCACATTTGAAAAGCTGTCTTGCCTTTACTCCCCGATTTAGGCACATTACATGATTACAACTGTAGGAGCCCTCAAAGTTCTATGACGCTGACATTCCAGAAAAGGAAGCTAAGTAAACTATAGATGACAGTCAGAACCTCAAGTAGTCCAGGTATGACTGATCATTTTTGTATTTTTGAGAGGTCATAAACCTGGATTCTCCCAATAACAGGGGTTATTTTCATTTTCCAAGGTTTTCCCAGATAATTTTGGCCTTTTCACAATTGTGTCAGGCATACACCATATTTGGCTCATACTTTATGCACTCACATATGTCTCTGTGTGTGTATATACACACATACACATGTACAAAACAATCAATTTTTCACATACACACACAAATGTTCAAACTCTACCAGATTCTGCAGACAGTAGTGTCATGATGGTTGTAGTAGTTACAAGTTGCCCTTAGGAAACTAAAATGCAGTGATCGTGATTTTATAATGATATTGATCCCAAGTATTGTAAACAGAAGCAGCACTGAAAGTAGAATCAGGAAGTCCACCAGAATGTTAAATCAAAAATTGTACACAGACAGAACTGCTGAAGCAAATTTATCTTACTCCCCAGTGCATGCGATCATAGTTCACTTCCTGTCATGCCCAACAAGTCACACTTGGCACCAGCCTTGCTTTCCCAAGGGATACTCAATGTTTACACTTGTGCATACTGTGCCACTTATGTTGGCATCACAAACAGGCACTGTATCAAAGTCTGTTGAAAACCATGTATATTGCATTTATTTGCTACATTTGTATGGCTTATGACTGAACATATCCTGAATAACCGAAAAGGTCTTCTGCCACCTCACTTTCAGCTTTCTGAGTACAGTGCACAAAATTCAGTTTATCTTCGTCTTTTTTCATTTATCCAGAGTTTTTCCCAACTGTAAAATTCAAAATTTCCCTTCCTGGGCTTTACATGTTTTCCCAGTCTGCTACAACTCCTGTAATAACTATAATAACTAAATCATCTGTAACAAAATTTTGCTATAATTCATCCTGCAAGTCTTCTTACAGACCTTGTATCAAGAATTGTTGTCCTGTCGGAGCTCTTGGGAGTGTCTAGATGGCTGACAGTGAATGCAAGCATTCGCTTGATGCTGAACCGTTCATGTTCCCAGGCCAGCATTTCATCAGCCAAGTTAATCTTTTTGTGCACCATACCCACTTTGACATCCGGAAAGTTTTCTTTTGCCACATCCTCCAGATGCTGCAAGAAATTCACAAAAGACCCAATAGGTTAATAAATAACTTTATATTTTCTTTATTCTTACCCTTATTCACGAAACCTTTAAAATGGCAATGTATCTAATGAATTCATAAATAGATATTAAACAGTATGCTTTGTATATACCTATTCACTTAATACTTTCAAGACTTTAAGGCTGGATGCCCATAGTGATCTCTTCTTTTGCTCTTGTTCTGGAACAGGCTTTGATGATCATGACACTCCAAACTTCTCTGTCATTCAATATTTTAATGAAGGTGATGTTGTCCAGCTTTTTAAGCTTTCTGGAGCCATCTTTCCTAGTATTTTCCCCACATGAGGCTAATTTGTTCTATTCAATACCAACTCTCCTGCATATATGCCCAAAAAATTCATCTTTTCCTTAGTTTTGATGAGTGATGTAATTCCTGTAGCCACCAATTCCTCAGCATTTTTCTTCTTTTCTGTCCATAATTACATCAGTCCCATAAAACAAAAAATCTTTAGTGGTATCAGTGGAGTAATTATTCACATCAACCTTTGTAAAAATTCTACATCCATATGTTCTGCAACTGAACATAATGTGAACACTGATAGTAATGATTACTTTTTGAAAATTAAATACTATAAACTCAAATTATAATAAAACTATATTAACATACATTAAAACTGAGAATGAAATAACTGTCATAATTGTATGTGACCAGCTTAACATATCAAAGCATGGGTTATTTGTATATCAATACATATATCATAATAGATGCTCACTTCTGAGTTACCCTATTATTTATTTATAAAAACAAAGCTGTACATCAAACAATGGTTCACTGGGTCTTATTCTTTTAGTTTTCACCATCTCTCTCATGAAATGTTTTATAATAATAATGCATACTACTATTCTGATACTGCGCTTGAATGATAACAATAAAAACACATAAGTGATATTGAAAATACAACAGAAACTCTTCTAGCAAGTATGAAGAATGTCAAATATATGTGCATGCTTGCCTTATAAAATCTTCCTCCCGAACTGTCATCTCTAGGTGGCTTTGACACATGCAAATTGAGCTCACTGCCTGTCCCCAGTGTGTCCAAACACAGCACAAATGCCACATCAGACAACATGTTGCCTTCTGTTTACAGAAATTTATACAAATGAAAATTGAAATGAAATGTTGGTTTTAAATAGTGGACAATGAGCAGACAAGCTGAAAAACATCTAATGGCTGTGGAAATGTGGTTTCTGAGAAAAATACAAAGAATACCATGGACAGACAGAAAAACCTAATGACCAAGTCCTACAAGAAACAAATAAAAACTGGATGGCTGGATACGTGGTATGGCTTTAGACAAGAACACAGAGCTGGTCCACAACTCTGGTGATTGTGTGAGATGGTGAAACATAACCGCCAATGCTTATAGGCATCGCACATGATGATGATGGAACCAAATGTGCATCTTTGCTATCACATTTCACTGTATAGGTTATACCTGTATGGCCAATACAACTAATGCTCAGGAAGATGTAAATATTATTTCCTCAAGTGTATGTTATGGCTTGTAAAAATTCCCATGTGTAATAAATGAAGTCTGAATTACTGAGCAGATTGTGAATTAAAGTTTCTAACAGATTATCAAAAGGCATCTAAGGAAGTAGAACCTGTGAACCTGCCAAACAGCCTGCCTGAAGACAAAGCTGGCAAACTTCGCTTTGACAAAATGGCACAATAAGAAATCACTAGTTTGCCCATAATGTGTGATTACAGAGTAAATGGGGAGTAAGCAAAAGCAGAAGTAAAGTTAACTAAGAACTGATTCAATCCTGTCGAAGACATTACTGTGATGAATGGAGATGGTATAAAAAAGTTAGTTGCATGTCCTTTTATAGAACACTGCAATCAACTCCAGCGTTTATTAGCTGCCTGTGATTTACTAGGCAATTTTTACATTCTTCTTCACTACTGTTCATCTGAAATGTTTTTTGTGGATGTAACTACATGGTGTTTGTTTACAACAGAACTGATATAATTACACTTTTCAGCCAATAATCAGGTTTTCTTGGGTGTTTGTTGACCAAGTTAACCTTCCCAGGTGTTATGTGGGGCATTCCAAGCTCAAAATGTTAAGGCATCATCTTTATCCCTTCATCTACAGATCACCTGGATCTTTTCTCCTGGGCATGCCGGTGTGCTGGGGAATGAACAGGCGGACAGATTGGCTGGCTCAGCAAAACTTGGTGGAGTATTGATGTATGACAAAACAGATGTGGTTGCGGCCTTGTAGGAGCACGTGAACACCTCGGAGGAGCAAATGGATCACCATAGTCTGGTAAGAATGGGACAGCGAGGTGTGACGAGGGGATCTGGCAGATGATCGACGCTCAGAGGAAAGGCGAGATGGACATATAATCAGATTGCTACTGGAACTATTAGTGTTGGAACTCTTCGCTGGCTGCTGAGGATGGGGATGGAGCGCTTATGGGAATGTCCCGAATGCTGTGATGTCGGTTCCTAAATCAATCAATCTATAGGAAGTACCCCAGCTGGCCTGTCTAGAACAGCCAAACGCATGCCGGTCGGCCCTCAAGGGAAGGCAGGGGCATTCCCCGCCATCCAAGGAGGCTTCAATAATTGCAGAACTAACATATAGTGCTCAGGTGCTGGGATCACCCAAGGAATCATCACGTCCAGCACATGGCTGCTTAGCCTCACTTCTGTATATTGGGCCTCCCATTGACCAGAACATTCCTCTGGAGACCAGAAGAATGCAGTCTGCGGAAGATGCCTACAGAATGAGCTTTTGAGTCAGGCTTTCCACATAATGGACTCACTAGCCAAGTGATATTCCATTTCATATCCTTTGGTGACAGGCGCACAATGAACTTTACATTTGGAATTTCCATGTAATGGATTTGAAAGCCAAGAAAATGTTTACATTCAGTAGTTTGTCATTGCTTTCAGACTCTCATACCATAAAAATCAACTCAAAGCGATCTGCTCCCATACAGCATGCAGCTGATTTTGAACTGTCCCAGTATGTCTGGGAGATTAAAAAGTAAGTTCTCATAGAATTTTACTAAAATGCATTCATAAACTTTCTACTGAACCAAACACTCCATTCACTGCACTGCACTACCCAATGGGTAACCGTATATATGACATTTAGCTCACCTGCAGATTCAAAGTTGTCTTCTATCCATCTCTTTGTGCCTTGATAATTGAATTTTCCCGCACCAGACAAGAGGAACACAAGATTATATCTTTTAAAGTCAAGGAGGTTCATGAAAATATTACTTTCTGCTTGGTTGTTTTTTCATTTTTTGTTTTGTACAACAGAATGATACACTGATATAAAACAGAAAATGCCCTATTTGGCTGCTAAGAGAATTCACTCACAAGTAACAGAATATTTGCAAATCAACTGTTCATTATAAGGTTAAACTATGCTAAACAGGAGACATCAAAACTAACCAAAGAAAATGCATATTATGACCAGAAATGCTAGGAAACTATTCAGTCAATAAGCAAGACAAGATGTCAGTAACAACTAATATGTTTTGCTTTTTACGCTCGCTCACTTTGAACTCAAGTGTAGTCCATACACTATTTATAGTAGTGATTGACTGAATTTTGCATGTGGATTAGCTTTCCCTATTAACAGTGTCCCTCGCCATCAAATGAACCCACTCCGACTTCAGAGGTACTTGTTATTAACGTCCCCAAGTCAAGGATGGCAGGCCAATATTTTAGTCCAACTGTCTGGTATAGGGGTTGAACCGCTTACCTCGGCATCAGCACACCGGACGTTTAAGAAATTGCGTTCTTATCCATTCGGCCATGTTCACCTGCGCAACTAATTTGAATTTGAACTTTGTTCAAACTCTAACAAACATAACATGAAGACAAATCTTACATATCTTCTTCTTCTTCAGCATTCTGAGCCATTGAAAAATACATATTTCTGGTTGAAATCCTCTTTTAAAATCTACACTCCATGGAAAAGTGGCAAAAAGCACATTCCTTGCACTACAAAGGTCACATGGTTTTATTTTTGGTTCACAGGTGCAGTTTTATTTTGGAGACCCCTAGGGGTGGGTCATCACTGAAGCTATAGAGTTCATGCTCTGTGCAACACTTTCGGCAGGCAGCACAAAGACTGAGCCATATGAGATGGAACCTAGTGCAATGAAGTGAAGACTTTTGCATGTAACCCCACTTTAAAATGGTTGTATGAACTGCCACCAATGATGCAAAGTTTATTCACATCTGCAGCCACTCCATCAGGTACACTATCAAACAAGGATACTTTGCATGAGTGCGTGAATTTGTGTACAGCTTTGAAAAAAGCCTCACAAGTTCAAGCAAAAGCAGCACACCAGAGCCATTTGAGTCTACTCCAAATGATAGGGTCTGTGAAACAAATACAAATGAAAACCAGTTCAAAAAAGTCATATAGTAATAACGAGACATATGAAAGGGTTACAATAATACTTAGAAGTGTAAAACAACAAAATTCTCTAAGAACACCAGAACTCAACAAAACTAATCCAGTTTCATTGCTTGTTGTTCTTGAAGAAAAGAACATTATAAGTTGATAAACTCATAAAATATGTCGCTTTTATTTTCTACAAATCATTAAAAGACATTTCATTTAGTAAAACCGTTGATAAATGGAAATCAACAACAAAAAAACAACCTTTTTATAGAGCATCAAATAAAACAACTATAATCAAAAAATTAGAAATGCATCAGCTGGTCAAATAGTTTAATATCATGCTACAAAAGAGTTTCAAAGTTAAATTGAAGCATAATCTGAATGTTTCCTTAACAGCCCATCCCATACAGAAGTATAAGATCCTTTTACATGCCTTGAGGGATATTGGGTTTATGTTGCTAGGTCCATGTTTTATAAACCAATTAGCACTCACATGATTGATGTGCCAACACCTCCATGACTGCATTTATTCCCCAGGCCATTTCCTGATACCCATTTTAGGCTGCTTAAAAATCTCCCTTGATGGGGATTTGAACTCATGACCACCAGAGAGGAACACAGGTGTGCTAGCCACTGTGATACCATGGCTCCCATATATAGTGAAGATGATAAGCAAACCATATCAGCTAACACATGAATGATGCAGACAATACCAGACTTACAGACTGTCAAACGACTTTGAGATACGACCACCAGACTTGTCAAACTTGGAAGTCTTAGTACCACCCCACACATACACACACACAAAACTTACTGGTGCAATGCCCATAGTATCATAATGTGCTGTGATGACAATAGTAGGTAGCTGCTCCTCAATACCATAACCTGATAAATGGCCCTAAGTGAAACAAAAGTGAATTACAAACTTTTGCATATAATTGCTGACCATCAACAATCAAATGTAAACAGAGTGATATAAAAATAAGAGTGTAATAGTATAAGATCGCTATGGCAAACTACTGAATGTAAAACTATCTAGAAAATCAACCTGGGATAGTTGGCAACATCCTGCCAAGGACATGCAATAACAAAATGCAAGGACAATAATCATATAGATGCTGGTCTATTCTCAATGTATGTCAGTATCAGTAGTCTTATAAAACTTAACACATGCAGTGACTTATACATTTCCAATAATCTCCTAATACAATATGTTGTTGTTTGTCCATCAAGAATGATGATGACCATTCATTTCATCCATTAGGGTTGAAAGTATGAAGCCGTGAGTTCTAAGATGGCTGATAAGACCTATTTTGGCTCAAAATGTTCTTTGACAATGTGGACAAAGAATGCTTGATGTTTCTGGAAGAGGATTTCCTGCAGTTGTTTTTCTGTCCTGCCTTTTCTTCACAGCTCTTGCAGTCCTGGTTGCCTCACACGTGACTGCACCCTTGCGTAATGATGCGCGCCATGAATTTCGGTCTCTGGCTGCAGTCTCCCAGGTGTCATGATGAATTCCAAAAGCATTCAAAGAGATTTTCAGTGTCTTTAAAGTGTTTCCTCTAAGCGCCTTGGGAGCGTTTACCACAACGCAACTCGCCGTAAAAAATTTGTTTAGGGAGCCTGTGATCTGGCATGC
The DNA here is from genome assembly GCA_014155875.1 of Cepaea nemoralis. NCBI lineage: Eukaryota > Metazoa > Mollusca > Gastropoda > Stylommatophora > Helicidae > Cepaea > Cepaea nemoralis. The sequence goes on from JACEFZ010015475.1 coordinate 1,025,799, forward strand.
AAGTTAAGTGACCAGCCCAGTGAATCTGATTCTTCATTAGTAGAGTGTGGATACTGGGCATGGATGCTCTTTCTAGTAGAACTTCAGTGTCTGGGATCTTGTCTTGCCATTTAATCTTCAGTAGCTTCCTAAGGCAGACTGTGTGGAAGTGGTTTAATTTCCTAGCGGGTCGCTGATAAACAGTCCAGGTTTCACAAGCATATAGTAGTGTTAATACAATCAACAACAACAACAACAAAACCACACACACACACTCTCTCTCTTTTCCAATAATCTCCTAATATATGAGGAATATGGGCTTTCCATCACATGTAATACAACTCATAAAAATGCTCTATCTAGACCAACAGGCAGTGGTTATAATAGATGGCGAAACATCAGATTGGTTTGGCATCAAGCAAGCAAGCTGAACAGGGCATAAATGCTTTTGAATATAAATGTTATAGACGAGTTCTAAGAATATCTTAGGTAAAGAAAAGAACAAATGCATCTATACTTCAAGAGCTGAATATTGAAGAGGGCTGGCTATTAAAGATGATAAAACAAAGAAAATTGATATATTTTGGTCACTTGAAACGTCATGTAAGTTTGGAGAGAACAATAATGGAGGGGTAAATGCCTGGGAAGAGAGGAAGAGGAAGGCCAAAGAGAAGATGGGTGCAGGATGTGGCGGATGATCTCCAGATGGGTGTATCGGACGTGGGACATCTTGCTTGTGATCAAGAAGTTTTCCGGAAGGTTGTTATGGGAGCGAGGTTCTGCAAAGGACATGCTACTGAATGAATGAATGAATATATATATATATAAATACCCACACACACATTTCCAATAATCTAACACACACACGCACGTACACACAGTTAGCAACACACTATTAGATGATAGCAGAATGCTGTAGATAAAGTACAATTCAGCATACCATGTAAAATACTGATAAATATGTTTGTCATATAAAATGAATTACAGCTAAGAATTCTTGTGAATAGAAGTCGACATGATACTTTCAGTTACACATCTTATTTTCACATAAACTTTGAGCATGTTCACCTGAATGTTTGCAACCTCAAATTCTGGTAGAGATTCAGCAGGGCTGCCTGAGATGACCAGTTGAAAACCATTAGCTGTGGCTGAACTCAGCAAGGCTGGAATTGAATATTTTTTGTAAACCACATCAGTGAAAATAATTGTGGTACACTCACTCTTAAAGTCTGTACAATGTACAAAAAACATAATTATCAAACTGTCATTAAACAGGTTTCATGGTAGGGTCACTCATAACTTGAAAACCAAACTGAACATGAATAATAAAAACAAGGAAACAGACTGGAAGAAACACTGAAAGACGTCAGAAAATAAAATAAAAACTAAAAAAGCAGAGACCCTCTAAAAATACTGAAGAGTTCCACATTATATCATATTTGGAAATACGGAATCAGTTATACAAGCCAAGGCATGAGAAAGAGAAATTCAAATAAAAGACAACAAAATGAAGAAATAAAATTCCTAAGAGATAAAGATGAAAACACTACCATTTCAGCATACTGTTCTGCTGTTGAGAAACTAAGACCACTTTCCCAAGCAACCACCATGCAGTGTAAAAGTTTTTTTATTTCACTTTCAACAGAAAATCTCTTGCCTTACTGGGATTATAATCCAAATCCCATGATGTGTGAGGCTTACATTCTATCCATTTAGCCACTTCATTTTTTATTTCCAAGCTGAAACAATATTGAGAGATAGAAACACCAGAATCATACAACTAATTTATCAATAAGAGATTCAATGATAATCTTCAAATTAAGAACAGGCCATTGCAAACTCAGACATCATCTGTTAGATAAAATTACAAGTGGGCATTCATATATATCCATGAGGAAAGGACAAAAAGTGCAACAGTGTCCATCAAGACACTCAGCACCGTGAGAGGAGCAACGATGATAAGCCTTCTCTAACCTATGGCAAAAATTATATGGTAATGAAAGAAATCAGAGACAGGCAGCCAACTTTATAACAGAGATGGATGTGATAATTAGCAAGCGAACAAAGAAGAATTTATCATCTTTCTCCTGCCTTGTTGATTAAATTCTATTTCTATGTTCTCATCTCACACCTTCAGAGCTAAATAAGAATGAGGCTTCAAACAGAAAAACAAAAAGATGTAAAAGCTGCAGTTGTTACCTTCCCAAGCAGTTGGGGCATTGTCTCCTGAATTACCCTCTTGCACATCTATATAAATGTCCTTTAGGAATTCAGATTCTGTGGCAAAGTACACAGGAACTGAAACAGCCTCCTGCAAAAGCTCCTGTTCTAAGCTCTGAAGATGCTTTAGAAAATAACAAAAAGAACATAAATGATAATAGCCACCAAGCATATACATTAAAATACTATAGCCAAACACATCAACTACTACTGGATTTTTTAAACACACAATGTGGAAGGTATATTTTCCAACCATGGTTGTATCAATAATATCAACTATAGTTTTTTTTCATTTCCAACAATATCTCCCACCCCAACAGGGTTGACCAGTCAGTCAAGCAAGTGCTGTCTCCACAATTATTCCCTTTACTGCAGCAGCTTGTGGCCAGTCAATTGATAAAGCTTTGACTACACAATTATTTCCCTTACTTTACTGCAGCAGCTTGTGGCCAGTCAATTGATAAAGCTTTAACTCCACAATTATTTCCCTTACTTTACTGCAGCAGCTTGTGGCCAGTCAATTGATAAAGCTTTGACTCCACAATTATTTCCCTTACTTTACTGCAGCAGCTTGTGGCGAGTCAATTGATGCAGCTTTGACTCCACAATTATTTCCTATCCTGCAGCAGCTTGTGGCCAGTCAATTGATACAGCTTTGACTCCGCAATTATTTCCCTTACTTTACTGCAGCAGCTTGTGGCCAGTCAACTGATAAAGCTTTGACTCCACAATTATTTCCCTTACTTTACTGCAGCAGCTTGTGGCCAGTCAACTGATAAAGCTTTGACTCCACAATTATTTCCCTTACTTTACTGCAGCGGCTTGTGGCCAGTCAACTGATAAAGCTTTGACTCCACAATTATTTCCCTTACTTTACTGCAGCAGCTTGTGGCCAGTCAATTGATACAGCTATGACTCCACAATTATTTCCCTTACTTTACTGCAACAGCTTGTGGCCTGTCAACTGATAAAGCTTTGATTCCACAATTATTTCCCTTACTTTACTGCAGCAGCTTGTGGCCGTCAATTGATACAGCTATGACTCCACAATTATTTCCCTTACTTTACCGCAGCAGCTTGTGGCGAGTCAATTGATGTAGCTTTGACTCTACAATTATTCTCAATACTGCAGCAGCTTGTGGCCAGTCAATTGATAAAGCTTTGACTCCACAATTATTTCCTTAACTTTACTGCAGCAGATTGTGGCCAGTCAGTCAAGCACAGTCTGTGCAATTAATCATTTTACTTTACTTCAGCATCAGAGTAGTTAGTGTGCTAACATGTTACAGTGTAATTAGAGTGCTTACATGTCACAGTGTAGTGTGCTTACATGTCTCAGTGTAGTTAGTGCATTTACATGTCATAGTGTAGTTTGCTTACATGTTAGTGTAGTTAGCATGCTTAGATGTCACAATGTAGTTTGTGCACTTCTGTGTCATAGTGCAATTAGTGTGCTCACATTATCACAATGATCTAGACTTCCATCTACAGTAAGATGGAATTTTCTCCATAGTAATATAACTCTGGGGTTGACTCAGCCTCCTTAACCCTTTACAGGGCAAGCGTTTTTCCTTTTTCTAATTCTGAACAGGCAAGATTTTTCAGGTGTTTTCTAAGATTTAGGGGTACGTTAGTAAAAAGTCTGAGTTCCGATCCAAAGTATGTACACTGCACACACTGATATCAGTACTAATATCACTGATATCTAGCTCCGATTCACAGTCAACTTCACGCAATTCAGTGTCACATAAATTGAACCCAGCGAAATCTCTGCTATTACTTGAAGAATCGTGGAAATCCATTTTGAAAAAACAAAGCATAAAAACCCCGAAAACTATGCAAAAATCTGATCAAATCGCTTGCAAATGACACTCTATCTTGTTAGCTACTTATCGAGTAACACCAGACATAAACAATTAGAAGTCTTGGAAAGCCGCGAGATCGCGTTTTTACAACACTTACTAATCATGAACGATTTGGGATATTTTGCCCGTTCCAGGGTAAAACCGCTCCGCACGGTAAAGGGTTAAAAGGTCACCAGAAATGTTTCTAGGAGGCAAGGGTGATGAGAAAGGGTCACTGTCCACCACCTAATTATGTTAACTGTCATTTACTGCCAACAAAGTACCTTGCGGAGTATGGCAGAGGGAGCCTGAGGAATTTAGGCCGCCTGGCTAGTGCAGTCACTGTGAACTGTGCAGATTAGGATTTTCATTTTTCCCCCGACAGAAAAAAATCCCACACCTTACCAAGGATTCGAACCCGGGTCTCCCGAAGGAGAGTCTGGCGTTCTAGCCACTCAGCCAGCCGCTCTTCTCTAATTATGTTATGAACTAGCGTATGTACAAATCTAACATTTCTCACCTCAGTGGCAGTAATTGTCATGATTTTACCTTTACTTACATTTTTCTTGGTTTAACTCTTTGTGCTTTATTCACCGTAATGGAACTAACCTGTTTCTCTTCTAAGGATAGCGCTGACAGATTCTGTGGAAGAATGACCAGCAGCGCACCAGCATTCTGATTCATTAACTCTCTATATTTAGGCATGGTTACATCCTGCAGCCTGGCAACTGCACAACGACGGGTCAGCATTTTGGAATCGATAGCTCTTGCCTCCATGTTGATTATAGAATTCTTACAACCTGTTGTGGAATCATAGCAAATATACATGATGAAAATGACACTATTTAATGCATGAAATGAAGCAATGATAAATCGTCAACTGTGAGTGCACAACCCATGTAATAACAAGGAAATGACACATATGCAGAATGATAACACCAGACACATCATGTGCCTTGCAAGATGGTGTGAATGTTCATGTCTCTTCACATATCTTGGTCCCTGGTGTGTGTGTGTGTGTATATATATATATAATATATATATATATATATATATATATATATATATATATATATATATATATATATATATATATATATATATATATATATATATAGATGTGGTTATTGAGACAAATGTTGCGAATTCCTTGGACTGCCAGAGTAACTAACGATTGCCTGAAAGAGGCTAATGAAACTAGAACACTATATACACCAATAAGAAAGAGACAAACAGCTTTCTTTGGACATGTGATGAGAAGAGAGATACTGGAGAACATCATGACAACTGGAAGATTGAGGGGAAGAGAGGCAGAGGTAGACCAAGAGAAATGATGCTGGATGGATTGAGACGGTGGCATGAAGGAATATCATCAGCAGATTTTATCCAGAATACCAAAGACCGAGATCTGTGGAGAGCCATGAATGCCTATGCCAGCTGGCAGGGCACTTGATGATATATATATATATGGTTAGAGAGGGAGGGAGGGAGGGAGAGAGAGAGAGGGAGAGAGAAAAAGAGAGAGAGAGAGAGAGAGAGTGAGAGAGAGAGAGAGAGAGAGAGAGAGAGAGAGAGAGAGAGAGAGAGAGAGAGAGAGAGAGAGAGAGAGAGAAAAGAAGAAGAGGAGGAGGAGACCATCCTGTGACAAAACACATCCTTGTCCTACTCCTTGATTTATCTGTCCAGAATTGCCCTCTTCATTTCCCATTTGAATTGGTACAAATCTTAAGGCACAAATTTAGTGTCACAATTTTGAAATTCCAAGCTGCTTAGAGATTTTAAGATTTTTAAAATTAATGTAAATGTTATGACAATTTAATAATCACAAAATAACTTAAAAGCATAAAATGTGCAGTTCCATTAGAGACAATTATGACAAAAAGAAAGCTGACACTAGAAAACATCAAGAAAATACCAGTTTATGAAGCTTCAGTTAAACCCATGAGAACACCAAATAACGAGGAATAATTAGTTGAAATAGAGACACTACTATTAGTTACCAGCACAACTTCGGAAATAATCTTAACAACGGTAAAATAAAATTCCAATATCAACATATGTCACAATAACATAAAATGTATCATATGAATATGTTAAGAAATGATAATTAGCAGTACTGCATTTAAACAATTATAAAACACATGAAAATAATCTGCTATATTAATTATCCTAAGAACATGGTGTGTTTTTTTTATGACAGAAAGCATCAGAAAGGCACAGGCATAATCACAGAATACATAATTCAAATAGGTTCTAACACAAGACAAAGCCATGAAAGGTAGTTATATTCTGTCATATTATTTTAGTCCTATTTTGCACTGGCACCAATTAATAGATCATCTCATCTCATGTTTCTCTTGTACCTTGCGGCGTCGAGGTGAAGTATAAACAGCGGGAGAGTGCCCGCTTATGGGCTTCATGTATCGATATTCCCATATTCCCTGCGTCCATCATTTACTTGGTCGGCCTCTTCCTCTGCTTCCCTCTGGTCTGTATATCATTGCTTGTTGTGGTATACTGTTAGTTGATAACCTACTTGCATGGCCAAACCATTTGACTTGATGCCTTCTAATAAAATCTAGTGCAGCTATAACCCCCACTTTAGTCCTGATTTCTTCATTTCTGATCTTATCTCTTCTTGATACATTGAGTATTCTTCTCAGGAATCTCATTTCTGTTGCTGTGATTTTTCTTTTCTCGTTTTCTGTCATTGTCCAGGTTTGGCATTGGTAGCATAGAGTTGGTAGGAAGATTGTGTTGTAAAGTGCTTTCTTAGTAGTTATTAATACATGTTTGTTCTTTAGTATTGGTGCCATTTGTCCAATGAGTTGGTTTGCCTTATTGCATCTATTTTCGATCTTGTCTTCAAATTTGCCATTTGATATTATACTTCCTAGGTACTTGAAACTCTTTACTTGTTTCAAGGGATGTTTGTTTAGGTGAATCGTTGTTGTTTTTTCTTCTTTAGTTATAGTCATTACCTCTGTTTTACTTGTGCCAATTTTCATGTTATGTTCCCTACACATTTCATTTAGATTATTCACGTGGTCTTGTAATTCAGCTTCTGATTGTTCTATTAATGCTTGGTCGTCCGCACACAGTTCTCTAATGGTTAAATTTGCAGATGGTTCTTCTTCTGTGTTCCCATCATGCAGTGTTCTTGCGGTCTCTGTTTGGCTGGTTTCCTTACATATGTTGTCTGTATATGTTACAAACAAGAGACGGGACAGGACACAACTTTGTTGTACTCTGGATCTTATGGTGAAGGGTTCTGAGTGTCCTCCAGTTGCTCTCACTATGAATTCACTGTTGTTGTATAAGCTTCTACATAGGTTTGTTAGATGTGTACTCACTCAGTGCACTTGAAACTGTGGCTGCGGTGGACACGGAGCAGAGAATGCTTTTCGCACTATACCAGCACTTGATCCCCTCAGTAATTGATTATGGACTAGGACTGCTCACTGTCTCAGAGAGTCAGCTGGTGAAGTCAGAGCGCATACAGAACGAAGCTATGCGGGTCATTCTGGGATGCACCAGAGACACCCCAGTAGTGTGTATGCATTACATCCTTGATCTGCCGACTGTTGCTGGTGGGCTCAGGGTGATGTAGGTGAGGGCATACCTCAGAGTGGCTGCGGACACAGATCACCCACTGCATGAGGCGCTGGACGCAGTTAAGGGTCAGTGACTGAGGAGGGAGGTCATGGATGGCTCGGGCGGAGGAAGCGATCAGACAGGTGTGCCCCTTGGAGAACATTGGGCGAAAGGGGGGGGGGAAAGGGAGTGGGTCGAAGTGCCAGAAGAGCAGTCAGACTTGTGCAGAGTTATAATCGCATTAAGCCGGGAGTGCAGGGAGTGGCCAGCAGGGGCCACGGAAGTGGAAGTCCAGCAGCTGATTCAGGACAATGATCACTCGGGTGATGTGATTATCTATGCGGATGGTTCGCCGTCGGGAGGTGAGAGGGGTGGCTGGGGGTTCATGGCCAAAGCTGATGGTCGACGTTTGGTGCGGGGTAGCCTGGCATATGATGCCACGGCATCCGGTTTGGGAGTGGAGGTGGAGGCGGTCACTGCGGCTCTCTGCTGGATGGAGAATGCGACGCACGCGCACATCGTGATTTTGGCTGACTCAGAGAGCGTGCTGACGAGGGTGAGGACGGACAGGCTTCGTGCGGAGTGGCTTGCTTTGCTTCGGAGGTCACGGGTGACAGGCATCACCTGTTTCTTTTCTCCGGGGCATGCCGGTGTGCTGGGAAGTGAGCGGGCGGACAGGCTGGCTGGCTGTGGTTGCAGCCTTGTAGGAGCACATGTACACCTCGGAGAAGCAAATGGATTACCATAGTCTGGCAGTAATGGGGCGGCGAGGGGATCTGGCCGACGCTCGGGGGAAAGGCGAGATGAACATATAATCAGATTGCTACTGATACTATTGGTGTTGGAACTCTTGCTGCTGAGGATGGGGACGGAGCGCTTATGGGAATGCCCCGAATGCTGTGATGTCGATTCCTAAATCAATCAATCAATCAATCACTCCATATTGTTTAAGGATTTCCCACAGCTTGTTTCTATCTACTCTATCAAATGTCTTTTCTTCGTCGACAAAAGTTAAGTAGAGTGTTTCATTGAATTCGGTTGATTTTTCTATAAGTTGTCTAAGAGCAAAAATGGCATTTGTGCTTCCTTTGTTTTTCCTAAATCCAAGTTGTGTTTCGCTTAGCTGGGGTTCTATAGTAGTTCGTAATCTTTTCTCAAGAACTTTGCAAAATATTTTCCCAGCATGACTCAACAGTGAAATGCCTCTGTATTGTGTGCAGTCTCTTTTGCTGCCTTTGTTTTTCCAAATTTGGACAATTATGGTGTTTCCCCAGTCTTGTGGTATCTTTTGTTCTACCAAACATGGTTGAATAGTCTATGTAACCATGCTTTTCCTACTTCTCTTGCTGCTTAAATTAGTTCATTTGGTATTTCATCTTGTCCTGGTGATTTGTTCAATGGGGCTAATCTGATGGCTTCTATAATTTCTTCTTTCAGTATGTCAGGTTCTAGTTCTTCGGTGGCATCTGTGTCAGTTTCTTGAATTCCTGTGACATCTGATGGAATGTTGAGAAGTTGTTCGAAATACTGTTTCCATCTTATTAGGATTTGTTCTTGTTCACTTATTGGTTCTCTATTTTCGCTGTTAATTATTTCAGTTGGGTCAAAGGGTTCTCCTCTGGTTTTCATTGCACTTATCTTTTTATAGAAATTTCTAGATGCCTCCTCGTAATTTTTATTTAGAGTTTCTCCATACGCCTCCCAGTCTTTTTGTTTTTCTCTCTTTACTATTCTATTCACGTCTTCTCGCTATTCTATATTCTATGTAATCGCATTCCTGTTTGCTCTTCAACCACTTTTTATATTTTTCCTTTTTGTCTTTTACAGCTTTCTTTACATCTGCGTTCCACCAACTTGTTATTTTCTTTATCCGTGTTTTGTATTTTTTTGTGGTTCCACATGTTATCTTTGCAGTATTTAAAATGCTTGATTTGAACATCTCCCACTCTTCTTCCACTGTCTTTCTTTCTATAGGTAATTTTAAAAAGATTTCAGTTAGCTCTTTTTTGGGAGTCTCCGTGGCGAAGTGGTCAAACCGTTTGACTCGGGCTCCGAAGGTTGTGGGTTTGATTTCAGGCCACGTCCTTCAGTTCACGAGTGAAATTTTTCGGAGACTCCTGTGGGTCGTCGCTAGAGATAAAGAGTTTGTGCTTAGTGCGACGCTTTCCGCGCTGCGGAAAGAGAACGAACCATATGGGATAAAACCCGGTGCAATGAAGTCGACCCTGTCGACTTTTTAGTTAGCTTTTTTTCATAATTTTCCCTCATTGCCTCGTTTTTGAGATTTTTTAAGTTTATCAATTCGCATGGCATGTATTTTCCTGGTCATTGCTTCCTTTTACTGGTGGTTCTTATAGTGGCAACGACTGCTTTGTGGTCTGTGTTTATACCTAAGTTGAGCACTGCCCTTGCATCTAATATATTTCTCTTTCTGTTATTTCTTGTTAATATAAAATAAATTTGGCTTTTAGTATCTAGATCGTTCCATTTATACCAGGTGTATATTTGTGAGTCTTTATGTTTATAGAATGTATGTTTTATATAGAGGCCGTGTTGGCTGTATAGCTCTATCAGTCTACTTCCATTACCAATTAATGGATATTAGTAGCTTATTAGTAATTGTTTTAGTCATTCTCCATGTTTCTGATCATTATATAGGTAGTGAGAACTATATGATATTATTCACGCTTCATGTAAGATTAAAGCAATCATTTAGCATGAGAAGAGCTTTGTTATAAAATTAATAAATTACCAAAACTGGATCCTTGTAAGTCGAACTGCTGCATTCTGTAGACACCAAACTCCTGTGCTGCATTTACAGGGCTGACCGGTGATATAATGATCAGGATGGGAACAAAAAACAGGAACGACAGAGGAAAACTACCCCTGAACATCTCAAATACTTCTCCTATTTCGTCGAACCACATTTTCAGCTCTGGTTCTTTTAAATTCTTGAAAATTAATATGCAGAAGTATCAGCTCTGTGCAGATAAAGAACTGATTTGATACCTGCAAATCTTTCTTATCTGCAGATGCTGTTAACATTAAAAAAAAAAAAAATTAATTAAATTATAAGTGACATTAAATATAAACAATGAAGGACATACTTTAGTAAATTACACAATCTACTTCAAAAGGTAATAAGAATCACATTATTTCTTCATGGTATTACTTCTAAAATTGTAGTACAGTGTTTGTACGTGCCAGCTGTATTACAACATTAAATGCAATTATAGAAATTCAGTGGGCTTGGTTAAGTTGCAAGCTGTCACATAAACTATTGGCAGTTGTGACCAAATGACCTTATAATATGGCTGTCGTGCATGTTCCAGGCTCGCTGAACTGCAATAATTACCATTTACTAACATGTTGGTTCTTTGGTGAAGATGTGTGTCCATTTATGTAATCAGAGCACAGGGATGTCAACTGTGTTTTCAATTACACATTTTCCTTAAGCAAAGTGCTGACATAAATTTGAGGCACCAGGTTCAAATACCAATGCTGTCACTGCGTTTATACTGTCTAGTGGGTTCACTTATCTCCACTTCTTGCCTCTATTTCTGAGTGGTAATCATGTGTGAACTATTTTATCATCATGCTATTTCAATGCCTCAAGAGTACCACAACAACTGATATTTCTGTGTATTAAGCATAACACAATGGAACCAGTCAATTATGTCTCTTCTTCACATACAAAGTCAAGGTGATTATCACTGTTACTATAATAGAGAGTACTAAAATTGTTTGTATCACTTAAATCTCCTTTCTCTCAGAAGACAAAGTAACTGACATTTTAACCTTTCTTCAAAATCCTCTAAGTCAGCCATATCTATGGTGTCTGTAGTCAGCATGTTTGAAAGACAAATACTGAAGCTGGAAAAGGCAGAAGTAGCTACAATTTGAACGACTCCCTCTGAATGACTGTAAGGCATAAAGAAGAACAATTTGTGACATCTATCTGGCACAAAATATAAGGTATCATCTGCCATTTTTCAGAAATGTGTTCAGGTGAAGAAAATTTCTGAAGAAATTGTTATATGAAAACATCATCATTATCATCATCAAGTGCCGTGCCGGCTGGCATAGGCGTTCATGGCTCTCCATAGATCTCGGTCTTTGGTTTTCTGGATCAACTCTGCTGCTGATATTCCTCCATGCCACCGTCTCAATCCATCCAGCATCACTTCTCTTGGTCTACCTCTGCCTCTCTTCCCCTCGATCTTTCCAGTTGTTACAATGTTCTCCAATGCCTCTCTTCTCATCACATGACCGAGGAAAGCTGTTTGTCTCTGTCTTATTGTTGTATATAATGTTCTAGTTTCATTAGCCTGTTTCAGGCAGTCGTCGTTAGTTACTCTGGCAGTCCAAGGAATTCGCAACATTCGTCTCAGGAACCACATCTCTGTTGCTTCTAATTTCTTCTTAATTTGTTCATTTACATTCCAAGATTCACTGCCATACAGCAAAACTGCTTCTACATAGCATTTCAGCACTCTCTTTCTTACATTCAGTGATAGTGACTTATTGCATAAGATACTCTTCATTTTCTGAAATGCGGCTTTTGCCTGCCCTATTCTGCTCCTAATCTCTGTTGTACATCTTCCATCTGATGTTATAAATGCCCCTAGGTATCTAAAATTATCAACTTGGTTAAGGATTTTCCCTTCTATTTCTATGTCACATTTTGGTGTCACCATTTTCTTTGATATTACCATTGTTACTGTTTTCTTGATATTCAAGGAGAGTCCTTTCCTTGCACTCTCTGTTATTACAACGTCTAATAATTGTTGTAGATCTGCTGAATTATCCGCCACCAATACTGTGTCATCTGCATAGCGTATATTATTTATATTATAACCTCCAACTAGTATTCCTGGCATCTCTTTGATCTCTCTCATTATTACTTCGCTATACAGGGAGAAAAGATCTGGTGACAAGACACACCCTTGTCGTACTCCTAGCTTTATCTGTTCGTAACTACCCTCTTTATTTCCCATTTTAATTGCTGCTACTTGGTTCCAGTAAATATTCTTTATTATTCTTAAATCTTTTCCATCAGTGTTGATATCTTCCAACATTTTAATCAGTTCATCATGTTTTACTTTATCAAATGCCTTAGTATAATCTATGAAGCACAAATATATGTCTCTCTGTTTCTCTATTGACCTTTCTCTTAGTGTCCGTAATGTATAAATTGCATTGTTTGTGCCCTTTCCTTCCACAAATCCATACTGTTCTTCATTAATTTCCATTTTTATTTTCTTTTTGGTTCTTCTCATTATGATTCTGAGTAGAAGCTTAGTGATATGGTTTATAAGGTTAATTGTACGAAAATCTTCACAATCAATTGCTCCTGGTCTTTTTGGTATAGCTATAAATACAGATTTCAGCATATCACTGGGTAAATATCCACTGCTGTAAATATCATTCAACATTTTGGTTAATATATCTACTCCAAATTCTCCCAATACTTCTAATTCTTCTATTGTGATTTCATCTGGCCCAGCTGTTTTTCCTTTCTTCATACGTTTCATAGCATCAGCGACTTCTTCTTTCAGAATAGGTGGACCTTCTAAGTTACTATCTTCTGTTAATTCTTCCCTTTCTCCTTCATATAATTCTCTTATATACTCATTCCACCTCTTCATTATAGCATCTTCCTCTAATATTATCTTTCCTGTTTTTGATTTCAAACACCCTGTATTTATTCTTATTTTTCTTCCTGTAAGCTCACTGATTTGTCTGTGCATATTTTTTGTATCTTTAAAGGAATTTAATTCAATTTTTTTGCATTGCTCGTTTAACCAACTTTCTTTAGCCTTCCCACATTTATCTTTTATTTCTTTATTTATCTTAGCATATTCTTGTTTGTCATTTTTACTCTGTTTTCTTTTGTCCATCAGTTTTAAGATACCTTCATTTATCCATTTTTTCTTAGCTATTTTGCCACTCTCCGGTAATACTTCTTTGCTAGTTTGATGAATGGAGTCCCTTAACATTTCCCATTGTTCATCTATACTCTGTACTTTAGTTATTGCATTGTACCTATTTTTCAGTCACTCTGTATTGTTCTTGCATTTCTTTATCTATTTTCAGAACCTCTTTATTAAGTCTCATGTTCTTAACCATTTTTTTCCCTCTCTTTAATCTTACTTTTATTTGTCCACATAGTGGTACATGATCACTATTACAGTCAGCACCAGGCATTGTCTTTACATTAATTAAAGCATTTCTAAATCTTTTATTAATTAGTATGTAGTCAATTTGGTTGCGTATTTTCTTATCAGGGCTTATCCATGTGTACAGTCGTCTTTTATGGTGTTTAAACCATGTGTTTCCAATTATCATATCATTGATATTTGCCCATTCTATGAGCTTTTCCCCTCTTTCATTTCTTGTACCTAAACCATAAGTATTATCTTTATTTCTTGTGATCCAATTTGAGCCATCGCCATTTCTATTTCGTCGTAAAAATGTTGTATTTCTTCATCACTACTGCTTGCTGTTGGTGCATATACTTGTATAATATTTATGTCTATTGGTTTGCCTTTGATTTTTACCATAATAACTCTATCTGAAATACACCAGTATCCATTAATTGACTTGGCTGTTTTTTCGTCTAATATTATTCCTACACCTTTTTCATGTGTATCCCCTCCAGAATAAATTATTGTGTGATTGTCAGCTATAATTTTGCCCGATCCCTTCCATCTCATCTCACTAACGCCTAGTATATTCATTTTCATGCTATCCATCTCTCTTAGAACAGTGGTCAACTTTCCTAGCTCATTTAATGTCCTAACATTCCATGTTCCTACTCTAAATTTATTTATTTTAGTTAAGATTTTGCCATCAGTAGCTGGATGACGGTCTGGTGTCAACTGACATGAAAAGAACATTTTCTCTCATGAATGTGCAGTTGACAGAGGAAACACAATGTTTCCATGTGTCATCAGTAAAGTAGAAGTGATTATTAAATAGGTCTTGAATTATTGGATGAGCTGCTTTAAGATGTGTGATTACGTCACTCACTGGCAAGATCTTCACTCCAGGGCTTTGATGTCAGACATATATGATATAGGAGGAATGTGTAGCTTATCATATCACCATTCATAGTAGCATGAACCATCACAATGTTAAATTTGAGTATTTACTAATGAGACCACCACAGTAGATAGGCCTTGAAAATCAAAATCTAATGGTACTTCAATGATGCCTGTATGTCACTTCTAAGTGAAGATATTCACACTTTTGTGAAGGTGAGACGAGTTGTGATTTCTCATGCTCCTCACCCGATATTACCGCTCTCCAGTGTGTCCGATTACCGTCACCAGCGGGTGTGCGTGTCTGTGCGTGCGAGATTGTCTCAAACGGACATATGAAAACTGACTTCAAAAATATGTTCCGCCATGTTAAATGATTACAAAATAGTACAAGTACTCTACTGATGAAGAATCAGATTCGCTGGGCTGGTCACTTGACTCGCATGCCAGATCACAGGCTCCCTAAACGAATTTTTTACAGCGAACTGCGTTGTGGTAAACGCTCCCAAGGTGGCCAGAGGAAACGTTTTAAAGACACTCTGAAAATTTCACTGAATGCTTTTGGAATTCATCATGACACCTGGGAGGCTGCAGCCAGAGACCGAAATTCGTGGCGTGCATCATTGCGCAAAGGTGCAGTCATATGTGAGGCAACCAGGACTGCAAGAGCTGTGAAGAAAAGGAAGGACAGAAAAACCACTGCAGGAAATTCTCCTCCAGAGACGTCAAGCATTCTTTGCCCACATTGTCAAAGAACATTTCGAGCCAAAATAGGCCTTATCAGCCATCTTAGAACCCACGGCTCCACACCTTCAACCCCACTGGATGAAATGAATGGTCATCATCATTCTTGATGGACAAACAACATAACAGTACAAGTATACAAATAAATTATTATTAATCTTTAAAATTGTGTTCACTTTAACTTTAGCAGTTCAAGTTGCATGTTTTGAGTGTTACAAAGTGTAGCGTAATCGATATGCGTGGCCGTCATGACCCGTGGGTTTCCAATTCACAAAGGCACATCTTCGCAGAAAATCTGTTTTTCAACCACAATTCGAGCAAAGTTAGCGATGAAACTATACTGATTCAGGGGTGATATTTTATATGGCAATTAAAATTCAGATTAAACAAAGTCATCTATTGGATCCATCGATTCCGGTACACGATCATTCCGCTGCCTCTGTGGGATGTGCTCCCCGGCAGTCGGCAGCTTGCACAAATCCATAGTGCACACTTTATTCACAAACTTCCAGTTTCTTAGTCCTATATAATATTTTAGTTCGTAATATTTAATAGTTTCTATTATATCACCTAATAATTTTGTGAAAAATTAAAAAAAAAAAAAACCAGCCGGGAATGGAACCCCGGTCTCCCGCGTGACAGGCGGAATGCTTACGACTACGCCAGCGAGGACACAATGCTTGTTCTACAAAGATTATTTATATAGTCAAGCCGCTGTTTTGGGTTTCCCATTCACAAAGGTACTTATCATGATCATAAAATCTTCGCCTGTTTTTCAACCACAATTAAAGCAAGTTTAGCGATGAAACTTTCCAAATTTCTGAAAAATTTGATGCAGAATTTGAAGATCCATCTACAATTGATGGTTTTCTATTGAAAGCGACAGAAAAAAATTAATTACGGTTCAGCGTGCCATTTCCATTTTTCTCCGCGTGCGAGGTTGCCTCAACCAAACGGGTCATAGGTGTATTATGAAAATTGACTTCAAAAATATGTTCCGTCATGTTAACTGATTTAAAAATAGTACAACCTTATAAATAAATTATTAATAATCTTTAAACTTGTGTTCTCTTTAACTTCAGTAGGTCAAATTGCACGTTTTGTGTGTTGAAATGTGAAAGTGTACATGCCAGTCTAATCGATATGCGCATGCGCAGCCGCCATGGCCCATGGCCATGCGTTTCCCCATTCACAAAAACACTTCTTCGAAAAAAATTTTGTTTTCATCCACAAGGGGAGCAAGTTTCGCGATGAAACTTTCCAAATATATGTAATTGTGTATGCAGAATTTGAAAATACATCTGCACTTGATGCAGTTCTATGCACGGTGCCAGAATAGTGTTACAAAGTGTACATGCCACAGATCAATTATGCGCAAAAAACAAAAATACTTCTCCGAAAAAAATTTTGTTTTCATCCGCAAGGGGAGCAAGTTTCGCGATGAAACTTCCCAAATATATGTAATTTTGTACGCAGAATTCGAAAATCCATCTGCACTTGATGCAGTTCTATGCACAATACCAAAAAAAATTAATTACGGTTAGTATGAAATGTATTCTTATTTATATAAAAGGTCACAATGTTTTCAACCAATCGCTGTGCACGGAATATTAGGCAAACTTTTCCTGGAAAGCCCATAATGACATGTATTCTTGTCACATGAGATTTGAATGAATGAATGACGTCGAAAGAATGCATGGTAGTAACTAGCGAACTGAGAGACACAATGAATCATACCGGAATGACTCCGTACATCACTTCCGTTTTAATTTTGGGTAAAGGCACGATCGAACTGGCTAATTCATAGTGAGAAATGCAGATAGATATAACAATTCAGAAACTATTATTAGGACGCCAAACAACAGTTTTAGTATAAAGATAGTTCTTAGTGTTATAATTCTTACTATTTATGCCAGTATTCGGTACTTTTGCTTTCTTTCACCCCAAACAAAAGGGAATCCCAGGGTATGACGTCACATCCAGGGGTTCCCTGTGTTGCGCCGAACATCCAGGGGGTTTCTGTGTGTTGCGCCGTAGCTCGGTGCGCAATTCTATGCGGCGGCGGTGGTGCGCTATTCTTGCGGTGGCCAGAATCCAACAATGTCCGCAAGAATGGTGTTGAACACATCTAGACCAGCGCATTTAGTCTGTCGGCGCCACATGAATTTGCACATGTAGGACTCTAGTAGATGCCTGCGTGTTCCATTCTGCCTCTTGTTTCTCTCCTTGGCCGTTCTCCACATGCGCTCGATACATTGAGTATGTGCACCGGTGGTAGGGTCCCCACAAAGTTGTAGGAGTGGTTGACTGTGAGATGCGTCAATTCGGGAATACTTCCAATTCCGTTGTACGCACGCCAGAGGTCGGAGACTACAGTTGTGCCAGGCCGAATGTGTGTCCTGATCAGCGGCAGCAGAAGCGTTGCTGCTGTTCTGTCTGGAACACAGAACATGAAGCAGTCGGCTGTTTCACGACGGATGCCACCAATTACCCACTGTTGTGGCAACACTCGTCCGACATTATGTTTGCGCCTTGTAAATAGGCTCTCATCTATCTCGACAGTGGTATTTGGTCCTCCGATTACTACCGGATTGACTAACAGTTTGTGGGCACAAACCTCTCGTAGGTAATTACTCCAGTCAACAGTTGCTCTCGGCGACATCCCCAACTGTAACTGGCAAAATGAAATGCTTGTCAACTCTTGAGACCAGCAGTATATGAAAAGAATGATCTGTCTGTATGGGAGACATGAGCCTTGCAGCCATGTGCCTTGTCTCAGCGGGATGTCCTGTCGACATGATGAATGTCGTCGGCATCTCCATCTGTCCTGACGCTCAGTCAGCGATAGCACCATGACATGATTATGAGAACAGCGTCTTGCAGAATGTAAGATGCCATGATGCTGCAGAAAAGCCACGCTACTCTGCTTGTCGTGGACAGCTGCTGCCAGTTCCAGAAAACTCATGATGAGACAGACACTCACACAGAAACGGTTGCCACAGCCAAAAAAAAACAACACTGTGGTGTGGGGCAATTGAAACGCACTGACAAGCACTCCAGCCGAACACAGAGGAGATCACCGTCGGCGCTAAATATAGCTGGTGACTCTAAATATAGCTTGCAAAGTTTGTTTGGGGTGAAAGAAAGCAAAAGTACCCAGTATTCATTTTTCACAAACTTTGTTTGCAACATACAATTAAAATCTTTAATTATTTTCTTTAAGAGAAACGAAGTGTTTATTCGCAAACGGTTCTGGTCACGTGACGTCTATATCTTCTATATTAGAGAGCAGTACAAACTGGCATATCGTTGGGGGCCAGTATAATGTATTAAGTTAGGATTAGGGTTAGTGAATACATGTTAGTAATACATGTTCCAGGGCCCCATCTGCGAATAAACTCTCCCTAAGAGAAATGTACCGGTTTCTCGGTTATAAAATAAAAATCTGGCAACCCTGCCCATTCCAAGGGATCTAATGCTCATCCAAGGTAGCTGTTTCACTTTTAAATGAAACAACAAACATTTTAGGAACAGAGCAACCCTAATGTCTGTAATTACCAACGCAAGAGGACTGACAGCTGTAGGAAGCTCAATTCCCACGCTCCTCTAAGACTCCGTGTAGGTCAAGCGACCGACACTCCGACAAGTTCCGAATACACTGCCTGCTGCAATGCAGTGACAGTACGAAGATTGCATTGAATATAAGCCAGAACTCTAACTTTATGTTCATTAATACATATGCATACTAATTCAGAATAGAAAACTATGTACTTAAAAATACCAGCACGTTTATGAAAAATATATGTTTGTACCTTGAGAAAAAGATATGAAACATGAACAACGACTTTTTTCTCGCCTGAACTTCCACACTTTTACACAGAGGCAATGTACACTTCCGGAAACACCGGAAACGGCTGGGAGCAATCCTTATACAATATGAAGAGGCTCTCATGTTTAGAGATATGTGTTCTTCTTAGTTATCTCTCAAATAACTACAATTATATAACCTATAATGTCGTAAAATTACCATAAAATTATTAGTTACACCATATTTAGCTAAGATACCATCCCACTGTGGAGTCCCCGGAAACGACAGAGCTGATCGATTGGCTAAGGAAGGAGCAAAAGAAGAACAACCTGATGTGCCCATTACATACCACCAAAAGAAAAGAATGATCAAATCAATCAGAAAGCCACCAAACCTTACTCAAGACGACTACCACGTTATGGACAGACCAGAACAGGTCATTCTTCTGCGCCTCAGAACAGGACACAATAGATTACGCAACCACTTGTATACAAAATTCAAGATTGGTGACTCAGCCATGTGCACATGTGGTTTGGCGTCGCAGACAGCAGAGCACATACTCCAGGATTGCCCAAACTACAACATATCCAGGCGAACCTTCTGGCCTAGAGAGACAACAGTGGAAGATAAACTCTATGGACCGCTGAATGAACTAAAAAAGACTGTTAGATTCATACAAGAGACGACATTGCAGTTGTAGACATGTTTCAAGCGAACGAAAGAAGAAGAAGAAGAAGCTAAGATCTGTTTTCGCTTTGCATCTCTTATTATCTTATAAGACACCAGTTTTGGTTGACAATGTAATGATATTATTATTACATTCTGTTTGTCCTAATCACATTGGCTGTTTTGCTGTCTGTATGGCTGTGAATCTTGGAATATATAAATGAGTTGAGTTGAGTTAAGAACCGACATCACTGCACTCAGGACATTCCCATACGTGCTACGTCCCCTCGTTCAACGGCCAATGAAGAGCCATACTACTAATCGTTCCCACCGCTATCTGATTAAAAGTTCAGCTGGTCTTCCCTCTCAGTTTTGAGATTCTTCCAGAACCCCTGCCGATCCCCCGCAATCTCATTCTTTCCACATATGGGTTCTCAATCTGTTCCTCCGCCTTCTCCACCTGGTCCCATAAGCGCACGACCACCTCCCCCTTGTGTGTGTGTGTGTGTGTATGTATATATATATATATATATATATATATATATATATATATATATATATATATATATATATACACACACACACACACACTAGCTGACCCGGCCCGGCTTCGCCCAGTCCCTGGAGGGGATCTATCTATCTATCAGTCTGTCTGTCTGTCTGCTTGTTTGTCTGTCTGTCTGGCTGACCCGGCCCGGCTTCACCCAGTCCCTGGTGGGGAGCATCTCATTTAATTAATATAAGTAGTCGTATAAGCTCCCGTTCCTGTCTGTCTGTCTGTCTGTCTGTCTGTCTGTCTGTCTGTCTGTCTGTCTGTCTGACCCGGCCCGGCTTTACCCAGATCCTGGTGGGGAGCATCTCATTTAATTCATATACGTAGTCATATAAGCTCCCATTCCCGACTGTCTGTCTGTCTGTCTGTCTGTCTGTCTGTCTGTCTGTCTGTCTGTCTGTCTGTCTGTCTGACCCGGCCCGGCTTCACCCAGTCCCTGGTGGGGAGCATCTCATTTAATTCATATACGTAGTCATATAAGCTCCCGTTCCCGACTGTCTGTCTGTCTGTCTGTCTGTCTGTCTGTCTGTCTGATCCGGCGTGGCTTCGCCCAGCTCCTGGCGGGGAGCGTCTCATTAAATTCACACAGTAACTTAAAAGAATGTCCTTCAACACACCATCCATTATTTTTAATGAAAACTATTTTTAATCACCTACATGACTGTAGATAACTTCTTTAAGCATAAAAAAGATGAGTTACAATGTATGCATTATGCATTATTTTTATGAAAACTTTGAAAGTGCCTTAAAGATTATATCATTATTTATTATAACTCATATGCCTGTAAATAACTATAGGCAAAGAGTATAAATCTTTGAAAACCATGCAACAATATGACTATAAAATGTTATTAAACGTTATGCCCCTTGAAATAACTTTTCTAGAGTTAAGTCCCCTTGCTATATAGAAATTATAATGAAAAATGAAATATTAAATTTTAGTAAGTAAGTAGCCGAAAAAAAAAACTAAAAAACTATGACAGAAAGTTGCACAGGAATGAAAGGAAAAAGTGTAAAAAATTTCATCTCAATCGGATGGAACGTTCGCGAACGCATAAAGAACGGACGGAAATACATACATCGTGTTTTATATATATATATATATATATATATATATATATATATATATATATATATATATATATATATATATATATATATATATATATATATATATATATATAATGAACTAATTAGGAAGAGATTGGAAGCAACAGAGATGTGGTTCCTTAGACGAATGTTGCCAATTCCTTGGACTGCCAAAGTAAATAACAACGAATGACTTATAGAGGCTAATGAAACTAGAACATTATAATTATATACAACAATAAGAAAGAGACAAACAGCTTTTTTGGGTCATGTGATGAGAAGAGAGGCGCTGGAGACCATCGTGACACCTGGAAAGATAGAGGGAAAGAGAGGCAGAGGCAGACCACGAGAAATGATGCTGGATGGATTGCGACGGTAGCATGGAGGAATATCAACTCAGAGTTGATCCAGAACACCAAAGACCGAGATCTGTGGAGAGTCATGAACGCCAACGCCAGTCGACACGGCACATGATGATGCTGAATCACATTGGCAGATATCGGCATCAACGTGATGCATACATTAAAATAGTATAACATATTTTTAAAATGAAATATACGTAATATAATACACAAAACGAATGCTTAACTATATATGACATACGACAATCAATCAATCAATCAATCAATCTTGTGCCATGCCGGAAAGCGTGGGTGGTCATGTCTCGCCATTTCACTCGATCACCAGAGTCGTGGATCAGCTCAGTGTTCCTGTCTCGACCATGCCACGTGGCCAAGCTATCCAGGTATTTACTTCTCGGTCTTCCCCTTGGTCTGTTCCCTTCGATCTTGCCAGTTGTCACTAAGTTCTCCAATCAATTTCTTCTCATAACATGTCCAAAAAAATTTGACTGTCTATGTCTAATAAATTTACGATTTTCATTTGTCTCCTGTAGTACTTGGTCATTGGTTTTTCTGTCTGTCAATGTATTTTTGCATTTTCCTCAGAAACCACATTTCTGCAGCCATCAAATGTTTTTCAGCTTGACTGCTCATTGTCCAAGTTTCACATCCATACAAAAGAACAGGTTCTATGTAGCACCTCAACACTCTTTTTCTCGTTTCCATTGACATCTTTTTATTGGTCAGTATGTTTTTCATCTTGCTAAAGGCTACTTTCGCCATGTCGATTTTTGTTCTAATCTCTACAAGGCATCTCCCATCAGACGTTATGCCTGTTCCGAGATAATTATATAACATATGACAATCAGTAACAAAATGCACAACTATATAATAGACAGTCTCATTACACATGTTGTTGTTGTTTGTCCACCAAGAATGATGATGACCATTCATTTCATCCAGTGGGGTTGAAAATATGGAGCCGTGAGTTCTAAGATGGCTGATAAGACCAACTTTGGCTCGAAATGTTCTTTGACAATGTGGGCAAAGAATGCTTGACGTTCCAGGAGGTGGATCTCCTGCAGTGTTTTTTTCTGTCCTGCCTTTTCTTCACAGCTCTTGCAGTCCTGGTTGCTTCACAAGTGACTGTACCCTTATGTAATGATGCACGCCACGAATTACGGTCTTTAGCAACAGTCTCCCAGATGTCAAGATGAATTCCAAAAGATTTCAGTGAGATTTTCAGTGTCTTTAAAGCGTTCCCTCTGGCCGCCTGGAGAGCGTTTACCACAACGCAGCTCGCCGTAAAAAAATTCATTTAGCGAGCCTGTGATCTGATATACGATTTAAGTGACCAGCCCACAGAGTCTGAGTGTGGATACTGGCCATGGACGCTCTTTCTAGGACTTCAATGTCTGGGATCTTGTCTTGCCATTTAATCTTCAATAGCTTCCTAAGGCAGACTGTGTGGAAGTGGTTTAATTTCCTAGCATGTCGCTGATAAACAGTCCATGTTTCACAAGCATATATATAGCAGTTTGGGTAATACAACTACTTTATAGACTTTCAGCTTTGTTTGCAGGCTTATTCCATTTCTGAATGCCCCAAATTACCTTTGGCCATTGTTTAAATATAACGCTAGACCATTAAACGATTAAATATATTACACATTCAGAAGCCTAGGACTGACTTATACACAACAAGCTTAACGTACTCTGCAGCTCAACTGTGGAACAATCTTCCACAAGAAATCAAAGACATTACCAATCCCTATACATATAATCGCAAATTATTCTACCACTATCTCAGTACTGATTACCTTCCCCCATAGTAATAGAAATAATAATAATAACCCTAGTATAACAGCCAGTCTCCTTTTGGTAGAACAGTATATTCCACATAGCTAATAACAAGTGTCACACTATTATCTAATATTATTGAGTCGTGTAGTATTGATGTTCGCATTTTGCCCATGCCTTTATTATGCATGCCATTTATATTGTTGCTACTCTCTATTAGCCTTGAAAGGTGTATGAATGAAATAATGTATGAAAGTGAGTGATAGAAGGGCAGAATGTAAGACCGGCCTGCGTGCCCAATTCTTAACCCTTTTAAAATAACGTTCGTTCGTTCGTTCGTTCCCATGCTTTCTTGTACAGTCTGCCAAACGCCGCGCTGGCCTTGGAGATTCTTGCATTCACTTCGTCATAAATTGTGGCAGCTTGTGACAAAATGCTGCCAAGACAGGTGAACTTGTCCACAACACTTAGTCTATGACCGTTCACCTTGATATTCGACACGGTGTGATTATTCTCTGGAGCTGGCTGGTACATAACTACAGTCTTCTCCAAGTTGATATTGAGCCCAAAGTTGGCAGCATATGAGAAAGCTGAAACATTGTGTTGCATGTCTGCCTCTGAGTTGGAATATAGAACGCAATCATCAGCAAACAGCAGTTCTCTGACGGTGTCGCTGTTAGTTTTGGTTTTGGCTTTCAGCCTTCTGAGATTGAACAACTCTCCATCCATGCGGTAGTTGATGTCTATTCCAATGACATTGTTCTCGAAGGCATTCGTCGGCATAGCTGAAAACATGAGGCTGAACACATTATACATACACTATCCATCCATCCATCATGTGCCATGCCGGTAAGCGTGGGCGGTCATGTCCTGCCATCTCACTCGATCACCAGAGTCGTAGATCAGCTCCGTGTTTCTGTCTCGACCATGCCACAAGGCCAAGCCATCAAGGTACTTGCTTCTAGGTCTTCCCATTGGTCTGTTCCCCTCGATCTTACCAGTTGTCACCAAGTTCTCCAGATCATTTCTTCTCATAACATGCCCAAAAAATTGTGACTGTCTACGTCTAATGTCTCTAATCAGTTTACGATCTTCATTTGTTTCTTGAAGAACTTGTTCATTGGTCCTTCTGGCTGTCCATGGTATTCTTTGCATTTTCCTCAGAAACCACATTTCTACAGCCATCAGATGTTTTTCAGCCTGACTGCTCATTGTCCAAGCTTCACATCCATATAAGAGCACAGGTTCTATGTAGCATCTCAACACTCTTTTTCTCGTTTCAATTGACATCTTTTTATTGGTCAATATGTTTTTCATCTTGCTAAAGGCTACTTTCGCCATGGCGATTCTTGTTCTAATCTCTTCAAGGCATCTCCCATCAGATGTTATTACTGTTCCGAGATAATTGTACCTATTCACTTGTTTAAGAATATTCCCATTTACTTGTATATTACATTGTGATATTTCGTTCTTCCTAGTGACGACCACAATCTGTATCTTTTTACAATTTAATTCTAACCCTAGTTGTTCACTGTGTGTAACAACCGCATGTACTAAATTTTGCAGGTCCTGTTCATTGTCTGCAATCAAGACTGTATCATCTGCATATCTAATGTTATTGATGCTTCGTCCCCCAATGTTGATTCCTTCCATATCTTCAATATTTCTGAAAATACTTTCACTGTACAGGGAAAACAGATCTGGAGACATTACACATCCCTGTCTCACACCTCACTTAATTGGCTTACTTCATTATCAACTCTTATGGCAGCTTATGGCAGCTATAGATCAATGTAATATATGTTGAAAAATAATATCTATGAAACAAAATTACAAACACATACGTGCTAAACTATGTACATATCCTAATTATTACTCAATAGCTTTGAACAGGATATTGAAAACAAAAAGTAATAAATCTAGGTGCGAGCTTATAAGTTTGTTGGGTAGATTATACTTGTTAAAGTCGGTTCTTAGCCAGAAGATGTGCATTTGGTCGCCTCTTAGTAATGAGAAAAACGGAGCGTCATTCACTGTTTATTTCTGGTGCCATTTTTATTAATATAGTTTATTGACCTTCTTTTATCGTTTCACATGATGCATTGTCTACCTTCGGTTTCAAATGGCACAGTTGAAGTGAAGATCATCATCATCATCATCATCATCAACTTCCACTTTTGCCGTCAAGCGTCGTGGGGAGGAATAATGTGGCGCTCCAGTGCCCGATGGGTGGCATTGGATAGTGTCATTCCGCGTGATTGTACAATGTCTTTGATGTCGTCAATCCATTTTCTTCTCAGGCGCCCTCTTGCTCTCGTCAAAGATGATCTTTGATGTAGGGCCAGTGCTGGTAGCTGATGGTTTGCATTCTAACGATATGGCCAAACCATTTGATCTTCTGTCTTTCAATAAATGTGGCACAAGGTGTTGATCCCACTGTCTGTCTGATAACAACATTTTGCACTCGATCTCGGATTGTTAAGATGGCAGATCTTCTCAGACATCTCATCTCACAGGTGTTGATTTTGAGAAAGAGTAATTTGGATGTAAAGTCCAAGTTTGTGATTGGTAGCATAGGGTTGGTATAAATACGAGGGTAAGTTAATAAATAATTCACAAATGGATGTAGAAAAATAACTAACTATGATAACAAC
Source organism: Cepaea nemoralis (assembly GCA_014155875.1). NCBI lineage: Eukaryota > Metazoa > Mollusca > Gastropoda > Stylommatophora > Helicidae > Cepaea > Cepaea nemoralis. Next base: position 1,052,133 of record JACEFZ010015475.1, read on the forward strand.
TTGAAACCAGTTTATTTTTATACATACATTGTCCCTTTATTTCTCAACGTAATTTCCACCAACATTGACGCACTTATCCCATAGTTTTATCAGTCCTCCCATACCGGCCGCATAGAACTGCGTGCTCTGTTTTCTAAACCACGTTTTCACTTCACATTCAACTCCGGCGTCATTCGCGAAATGTCTCCCGCGAAGGTGGGTTTCCTGTTTACGCTGACAAATGTTTGTCCCGTAAATCGGTGCATAGCTGAATAGAAAAAGGAGAGTCAATAAGTAAGTCCACAGTTCCGTGGGATGGCAGTTAAATGAAAACAGAGCACGGAGTTCTATGCGGCCGGTTTGGGAGGACTGATAAAACGATGGGATAAGTGCGTCAATGTTGGTGGAAATTATGTTGAGAAATAAAGGGACAATGTGTGTATAAAAATAAACTGGTTTCATGTTGTAATCATATTTAGTTATTTTTCTACAGCCATTTGTGACTTACTTATTAACTTAATCTCGTATGCTGTTTATTATCTGTCGTGTGAAAATCAGGAACACAAATGATTAGAAATGCTCACGAAATGTCATTCTCATCGTCGACATCAACATCATTATCATTATCATCATCATCATCATCATCATCATCATCATCATCATCACCATCATCATCATCATCATAATCATCATCATCATCATCATCATCATCATCGACGTCACCATTTCAACATTGAGGGGGGGGGGCAGCAATGAGGTTCCAACACCCTGTCTACCCGGTTTGCATAGCGCACTCGAGCAGGCTTCTACCAGTTCATCACCAGATGTTGCCTTCCCATAAGGAAAGATGTTTTCCTCTTGTACGCTTCCCCTCTACCTACCCCCACCCCCCTCCCCCAGCACATAGCAAAGATGTGTGTATCTGTGTATGTCCAAAGTAATGTAACTATCTGACCTTGATCTAATTCAGTAATGGTTTCTTGAGTGCAAGTTGTTGTAAGACATCTATATTTGCGTTCTTCTCCTGCCATTGTATTCTTCCTATTCGGGTATGTGACCACATGTTCAGGCTTTAATGACACCCTCGCACTGTTTATTCGTTGTACATGTTTAGCAACATGCAAACATTGAGCGTACACGAAACACATTATTACACATAATTGTAATTCGTAACGTAATTGTTTAGACGCGACCAACTGTTTCATGCACACAAATACACTGGTATTTGTTGGATTCACAGCTGCATTGGTTTGTTAGCCATCTTCTCCAATGCTCCCTGTCAAAGATATAAACACACAGAAGTGTAATAGTATCCAATTATATAGATGAATATAAGCAACGTACATTTATACTTTAGAATAATATAGTGATTTACAAAAACCCATACATTTAACTGATTCAGAGCCGAAGGATTATATATCGCCTCAAGAGACTCTCATTTTGACAAAAGGGCGATATATCGTCATACCAGGGTCGTCGTATTATTTGTTTTGTTTCGTGGTATCTTCCGCAATTTCAATGCTCATTTGAATGGAAATGTATATATTAATACTTGTTTGTTTGATTTTGTACCATGTTTAGCCCAACTTACTTTTTTGTTTGGCATTGAATCAGTTAACAGCTGATAAAACGTGTCTGTAAGTGTAGATAGCACGCTTATCCGTTTACTAATGCTGCAAGAGGTACTAAAAGATAGGACGTTTTGGCGTGACTTGCCTGAGGAGGCTCCAAAAGGGAAAGAAGGGCAAAAGAATAATAGCGTGGCATGTCACACATGGTACCGGGCCCCATAAGAAAAGTAAAGAATAATGAGGCTTCAACACACCATGCATGTCATAAGAGGCGACTAGCGAGGTTTGACCTAGGGCTGGCTACTCCAACCCGTATAGAACATTACCTGCAAAGTTCAACTAACTATCAACAATTTTGAAGATAAGGATATAAGAATACCTCAGCCAATCAAACTGAAAGGAGACCCATCTGAAAGAAATGTGACGCTAGACAGAGAAAGCCACAAGGGGTCTGGATCGCCGACTTAACACTCACCTAGGAAAATCTCAAGAATTGGCATCTGAAATGTTACAGCTATGCATAAATCGGGAAAGAAAACACACATTGGAGAAGACATGAAATACTACACGATTAGCAGTTGTTCATTATGTGAAACAGGATAATGCTGAGCAGTTAAAAACTTCTAAGTATTGGCAGTGCTTTCCGAACACTTGCCAAAAAGAACACCAATCATCCAGCTTGACTACACCCTGTTTTTAAAACAGGCGTGGACAACAAAGTTGGCTGCTTCAAAATAATGGCACAGACAAGGGAGACATTAACTGAGCTAGTGGTGGGCGAGCAAAGACAATTCGCTGAAACTGTTCTGGCGATTACCCAAGAATATGGGTGGGGTGGTGAAGAATAGATGTATCCGTGACTTCTGGAGTGCGGACTTTATCTGACAGAAGACGGATGAAACTAAGGGAAAGGCATTGTTTCATCACTATCTAGAGCAAATTGACCAGAAAGGCAAGAGGGTACAAAGCGTGTCTCGCTGGTTTTAACGTGTTGGTATGGGAGCCGGTGGTTCAGAAAGCAATGGCAAACTACTGAACGTAAAATTTGCCAAGACATTAACAACGGCAGAAAAATGCTGGTGTTGTTGCAACGTCCTGTAAAGGATATGCAACTTTAAATAAAAAAATAATAAGAAGTATTAAAATGTGGCAGCTGGACATCTGAACCAACAACAAACAATACATCTCGATTTGCCACAGGGTATACCTTATCTCCAGTGTTATTCAATGCCTATAAAGTGAGAATCATGGGCGAGCAAATCACAGTACGGGAAAGGACCCTGTCATATGCAAATGATGTTTCAGTACATCGTAATGGCAAATGGAGCAGGTTGCTGGAGAAAAGGCAGAACTCGATGTCATAACCACGCAATGGTGGGGGGGGGGGGGGGGGGGGGAATAGGAGCACTTGTCAATCCCATGAGGCAATAGTAACATGAATCTCGCTGAATTACTGTATTGTCAACACCCCAGCATCAATTCCATGCTGATGCTCGGAGGTTGTCGAAAGGACTCTTGCAATGAAGTACCTGTTAGTTCTGTTTTATAGAAGACTGGATTTTCTGAGCCCGTAGACCTGATTGGCAGGTGCATCAACTGATTCGCGAATATTCGTGCTCAGTTGTAATCATTTATACAGATGGCTCTGCATGCCTTCGCATCCCCTGAACATACAACAAGGCTGTAATAACGAATGTTTGAGCTATTTAATATTAACTTTTAGTTTATTATCATTATTATTCTTTTTTTTTTTTTTTTTTTTTTTTTTACAGAAGAAATGGTCAATAAAGAAAACACATATTGCATGCTTTCTGGTTAACATATATACTTTTACTTCTATATTGTTTGTCAATGCAAGTTTTCCTGACCGTTCCTCGACATCTTTCTAAGTTAACCAATTATGCTTCCCTATAAAAGGAAAGTTAAACAATGTTCTAAGAGAAATGGAAAACATGAAAATGAATATACTAGGCATAAGTGAGATGAGATGGAAGGGATTTGACAAAATTATAACCGACAAACACAAAATAATTTATTCTGGAGGGGACACACAAGAAAATGGTGTAGGAATAATATTTGATGAAAAAACAGCAAAATCTATCAATGGATACTGGTGTATTTCAGATAGAGTTATAATGGTCAAAATCAAAGGCAAACCAATAGATATAAATATTATACAAGTATATGCACCAACAACAAGCAGTAGTGATGAAGAAATACAACACTTTTACGATGAAATAGAAATGGCAATAGCTCAAATTGGTTCACAAGAAATAAAAATAATACTGGGAGATTTTAATGCAAAAGTAGGAAAGGGAAAAATAGAGGATATAGTGGGGAATTACGGTTTAGGTACAAGAAGTGAACGAGGAGTGAGACTATTAGAATGGGCAAATATTAATGATATGATAATTGGAAAGCGCTATCTCGTAACACCAAAATCACAATATACAAAACACTGATCAGACCAGTTGTGCTGTATGGCTCTGAAACCTGGAGTACAACGAAAGGAGACGAAGCCTTGTTACAAACCTTTGAGAACAAAATTTTAAGACGCATCTTTGGACCCATTAGGGATACACAAAGTGGAGAATCGAAAAGAAGAAGTAACAAAGACATTTATGATCTGTTTAAGTCCCCGCTAATCACTGGTATCATGACGGCTAATAGACTACAATGGCTGGGGCATATAGAAAGAATGGAAGATAATAGGGAAACAAAACTCTCTTACACTCAGGAAATAAATGACCTTAGACCCCGAGGTAGACCAAGAAGACGGTGGAGAGATAATACATGTACAGACCTACAAGCACTTGGAATCAACGACTGGCAAGAGACGGTCCACCAGAGAGACGAATGGAGACGGATTGTATTTGCAGCAAAGAACCTCAATGGCTCGGAAAGCTGAAGAAGAAGAAGAAGAAGAAGAAGAAGAAGAAGATGATGATAATTGGAAACACATGGTTTAAACACCATAAAAGAGACTGTAGACATGGAAAAGCCCTGATATGACAATACGCAACCAATTTGAATACATACTTATTAATAAAAGATTTAGAAATGCATTAATTAATGTAAAGACAATGCCTGGTGCTGACGGTAATAGTGATCATGTACCACTATGTGGACAAATAAAAGTAAGATTAAAGAGAGGGGAAAAAATGGTTAAGAATTTGAGACTTAATAATGAAGTTCTGAAAGTAGATAAAGAAATTCAAGAACAATACAGAGTGACAGTAAAAATAGGTACAATGCAATAGCTAAAATACAGAGTATAAATGAACTATGGGACATGTTAAGGGAATCCATTCATCAAACTACCAAAGAAATATTACCAGAGAGAAGCCAAAAAGCTAAGAAAAAATTGATGAATGAAGAAATCTTAATGCTGATGGACAAAAGGAAACAGAATAAAAATCACAAACAAGAGTATGCTAAGATAAATAAAGACATAGGAAATAAATGTGTGAAGACAAAAGAAAGTTGGTTACACGAGCAATGCAAAATAATTGAATTAAATTCCATTAAAGATTTTTTAAAAAGTATGCACAGACAAATCAGTGAGCTCACAGGAAGAAAAATAAGAATAAATACAGGATGTTTGAAATCAAAAACAGGAAAGATATTATTTGAGGAAGGTGCTATAATGAAGAGGTGGAATGAGTATATAAGAGAATTATATAATGGAGAAAGGGAAGAATTAACAGAAGAAAGGAACTTAGAAGGCCCACCTATTATAAAAGAAGAAGTCGCTGACGCTATGAAACATGAAGAAAGGAAAAAATAGCTGGGCCAGATGAAATCACAGTATAAGAATTAGAAGTATTGGGAGAATTTGGGGGAGATATTAACCAAAATTCTGACTGATATTTACAACAGTGGATATTTACCGAACGATATGCTAAATTCTGTATTTATAGCAATACCAAAGAGACCAGGAGCAATTGAATGTGAAGATTTTCGTACAATTAACCTCATAAACTATGTCACTAAGCTTCTATACAGAATTATAATAAGAAGAACAAGAAAGAAAATAAAAATGGAAATTAGTGAAGAACAGTATGGTTTTATGGAAGGAAAGGGTACAAACAATGCAATATATATATATTACGAACACTAATAGAAAGGTCAATAGAGAAACAGAGAGACGTATATTTATGCTTCATTGATTATACTAAGGCATTTGATAAAGTAAAACATGATGAGCTGATTAAAATGTTGGAAGATATTAACATTGATGGCAAAGATTTAAGAATAATAAAGAATATATACTGGAACCAAGTAGCAGCAATTAAAATGGGAAATAAAGAGGGTAGTTACGAACAGATAAAGCTAGGAGTACGACAGGGGTGTCTTGTCACCCGATCTCTTCTCCCTATATAGCGAAGTAATAATGAGAGAGATCAAAGAGAAGCCAGGAATACTAATCGGAGGATATAATATAAACAATATACGCTATGCAGATGACACAGTATTGGTGGCGGATAATGCAACAGACCTACAACAATTATTGGACATTGTAGTATCAGAGAGTGCACAGAAAGGACTCTCCTTGAATATCAAGAAAACAGTAACAATGGTGATATCAAAGAAAATGGTGACACCAAAATGTGACATAGAAATAGAAGGAGAAATTCTCAACCAAGTGGATAATTTTAAATACCTAGGGGCACTTATAACATCAGATGGAAGATGTACAACAGAGATTAAGAGCAGAATAGGACAGGCAAATGCCGCATTTCAGGAAATGAAGAGTATTTTATGCAATAAGTCGCTATCAATGAATGTAAGAAAGAGAGTGCTAAAATGCTATATAGAACCAGTTTTGCTGTATGGCAGCGAATCTTGGAATGTAAATGAACAAATTAAGAAGAACTTTGAAGCAACAGAGATGTGGTTTTTAAGGCGAATGTTGCGAATTCCTTGGACTGCCAGAGTAAATTAACAACGTTTGCCTGAAAGAGGTTAATGAAACTAGAACACTATATACAACAATAAGAAAGAGACAAACAGCTTTCTTTGGTCATGTGATGAGAAGAGAGGCTTTGGAGAACATCGTGACAACTGGAAAGATCGAGAGGAAGAGAGGCAGAGGCAGACCAAGAGAAATGATGCTGGATGGATTGAGACGGTGGCATGGAGGAATATCATCAGCAGAGTTGATCCAGAACACAAAAGACCGAGATCTGTGGAGAGCCATGAACGCCTACGCCAGCCGGCACGGCACTTGATGATGATGATGATGATAAAATAAACCAAGCTATAAAATGAGCACAATCAAGCATTCTGCAAATTCGAGGCTACCCGATAAACACGAACCCAATCGGCTGGCGCGTACTTCAGCCTCTACTCGTTTACCTCTTCATCTGGTCCTTTACAGCTATAATTAAATGAAGGCAAATGAGCTTTGGAGAAGTCGGGGAAAACTCTGCATTGGCCAGACCCGCGATTACTGAGCGCCTTACTGGCTCAAGCAGTTTTATTAGACTATTAGACAAATGGACCCCGTGCTGAAGTGGGTTTATCTGGGAGGGATAAAGAGGTTCAGACGTAGAGTTTATTTACACAGTTGCAGAAAATATTGATACGCCCCCTTACAGTGCTTGTAAATTTTTTACACGTATTCGGGAGAGGAAAGAAGGAACCGAGGTAGTTTTTTTTTAAAACTGTTGCTCGCTTTGAACTCAAGCGTAGTCCACACTGGACTGATATTTGCGTGTGGGGCGGCGTTCCTTCTTACCAGAGTCCCTCGCCATCAGGCGAATTCATTCCGACTTCTGAGGTACTTGTAATTTACGACCCGTAGTCAAGGACGAGAAGTCAACATTATAGTCCAACTGGCCGGCATCATCACACCATGAGTTTAAGAGCGAGAGTTATTGTCAATTCGGCCATGCTGACCTCCTCAAAGGAGAGTATTATAAACATGTCAAAGTTGTCATATTCTCTAACGCACGAAACAAACAGGCCCAGAATAATTCTCCCGACCTTCATCTCTCAAATGACCAGCAACCAACACACACACCAAGCCTCATGCAGACGTGTCCATGTTAGCTGGATGTTACAGTTAAAGTTTTCTACTGGATGAGGCAGCCAGAATTACGTCAACACTCTGTAGTCGTCTCTTACGACATGTGTGGTAAACTACATTGTGTTTCCTTCCCTTATGGACCCGGTAACACACTGGAGACCAAAAAAAGTTCATTATCATCATCCAGTGCCTTGCCGGCTGGCGTGGGCGATAATGCCTCTCCACAAATTGCCATCTCCGATGGCATGGACCAATTTGTGTGTTGACTCCCTTCCGTGCCATGATACAAGACTATCAAGAATTTTCTCTCGATGTCTTCCTCTACATCTCTTTCCACAAATCTTTCTGGTTGTCACTACATGTACTAGTTTTTGTCTTCTCACAATGTGGCCAAACAATGATTACTGTTTTTTTTTTTGTGTCTGATATTTGTGATAAGTTGTCTTTGTGACTTAGCTTCCCTCAAAATGTCAAGATTGCTTATTTTGTCTGTCCAATAAATTTTCAACATTCTTCTATAAAACCACATCCCCAAGGCTTCTAGAGCAGTGGTTCTCAACCTTTTTTGGTCCGTGTCCCCCATCACCATATTTTCAGAACGTCACCCCCCCCCTGTCAAATTTCCTCCCTATAAATCCCCCCACGCCCGCCCCTACACAGTATTTGTAAAAAATGGAAGCTAAATTTAACAACACATACTAGAACAAGTCGAGACGTCTACATAAAACGTGATTTGCTGGTCTACTTACGTTATGAAATGAATTTCAGAAGGGCGAGAAGTACAGAACTGTAAAGTATGGAGGTAAAGACAATATCAAGTAATCTGTTCTTGTATTAACGTGATCTTGAAATAATCTTAATTCCCCCCATGGAAACCCTAAAATTCTATAATGTGACTTTTATCCCACGGATCTACCTTTACTTTAATATCAAGTATACCTACACACACACAAAATGCTGACATAAGTGTACACCAAGAAGTGCCAGCAGAGAGAAGTGCTGTGAGACAATTTGAAAGTATAGTGCTGGAGGCCCAAATCGTCCGAGAATCAACGACACATGGGAGCCTTAGTAGTGCAGTAGCTTGCACTCCTACCTTCCGGCTCCGTATCCATATAGTCGAATCCACTTAAAGACGGGTTTTTATTTCCTCTCAGTGATATGGGCTCCCAAATCTACCCAGCCTAAAATTTGTACCAGGAATTTTCGTGGGATGTAAAAGCCACCCTTGTTTTATTGACCGAATCAACCATCGATTGCAGTTATGTCTACAAAATATGCGGCTGTCACAATATGCCCAATAGCCTAATGGCGTGACAAGCGGTCCTCTAAACCCATTCACCCAGTGAAACTTGAAGTATTATGGCTTGTAATACACTCACCTCATTATTGTCCCAAAATATAGTCCCACCTTACTATCTCAGAGCTGTAGTAGGCCAAACTTACATTGTTCTAGAAAATGAATTCAAGATTGTTTCCACTGATGATAGCGCCCAAACCACTGTGTTGACACCACGACCCCAATATACATATAGTCGTCTTGTGCATTTTGTCTCCTTTTGGAACATAAGCCATGAACTCATGTCAAACCATCCTATCGTTTGCCAGCTCCTGCAATTCCCCCATGCCCTCGTCACCTATTCAACTCTGTCTCTATTATATCTTCTCCGTATATTTTAGCCCCACCCCCTCTCTCTCCTCTCTCACTTCTCTCTCCCTCTATTTGGTTTGCACTGTGGGTTCCAGAGAAAGGACTTTCTAGTTATATTAATTATTATTATCAGGTTTTCTCAATGCGTGTCATATCCAGTGCCAAAGTCTTTTCCTGACGTCTTGATAAGCAGGAATATGCCTAGTTCTCTCACTAGGTTCCATAATGACGATTATTGTGTGACCAAACGGGTGAAATGCATTGCATGGATTATTGTAAGAACATGCAATGTATAAGTGGTCTGGGTTGTATAAGATCACCGAGAATCACTTGTACGAGGCAAAGTGATTAAACCGTCAGCATCGCGCACCGAAAGGTTACTGGTTAGTTTTCGAACTTCGTCATTCGGTTCACTAGTGCAATTTTCTTGGTGATTCCTGGGGATCGTGACTAGAGCTACAGAGGTCGTGTTGGCGCAATATTTTCGGCAGGATACTTTGCAGAAAGAGACTTAGCAATTTGGGATAAAACTCATTGCACCAAGTCGATCGTCTCTTTTTTAAACCCCATTTTATAGGCTAAATAGGTGTAAGATTCCGTCTCTTGAAGTGAGGAAGTTCGGAGTATCATTTGCTTGATTTATTCTCATTATCTTTCTATTTCTTGTTAATATTTAAAACGTATTGTTTTGACCTCCCATCAGATGTGTTTAGTTTATCTTGCATTTCATTTCGTGTGTGATACAGAAGGACAATGTTATTAGTGAAGTCCAGATAATCAAGAACATGTTTGGTGCAGAACCTATTTGGTAGAAAGTCTGCCTTTTCATCCCTTAATTGTTTGTCATGGCATCTCTTAGTCTGTCGAGAATGATTATGCATAATATTTTCTCAGAAAACCAAAACCTGACAACAACATTATTCCGCTGTATTACAAATGTGCAGGTCCCCTTTTTGGCAACTTCACCAGATAAACATCTCTCCAATCTGCTGGTATATTTCTCTCCAGTCTGCTGGTATTACTTCGGTCTCCTGGACATTGTTAAATAACATTTACAATACTAACGTTGAAGTGTTTATATTTAATAGCTTATGCTAGGATACCATCTGGTCCAGAAGCATTTCTATGCTGTAGAAGTGTGATAGCTTTTCTCTTTTCTTCTTTAGTTGGTTTCTCCAATAGATATATAGCTCCACCTCTGCAGTCTCAAAGTATTTAGCTTATTGTTTCATTTGATTTTTGATGTTGGTGAGAACTTTTCCACTACTGGTTTGTTTAACAGTCCACTTGGCTGATTATTTCTTCTTGCTATTTTGCTTGTGATGCTGGAAAGGCCTCTGAGATTTAATTTCACCGCTGCTACTTCTACCTATCTTGCTAGGCCATTTAAATATTGTCTTTTTTCCTTATGCGCCCTTATGATATTTCTAACTTCTTTACTAGTTTCTGGGTATGTTTTATTGGCTCTGAGTTTAGTAGCTCTGGTTTTGTTAATATTTAAATAGTCTTTCCCACCTTTTCTATCTTCTAGTTTTGAAGGTTGTGCGGCCTTATCCGTGCTTAATGTGTTAGTTCCCAAATTGCATGGAGGCCTATATATGGTTCAGTCCAAACGATGTTAACTTACAGCCGACAGTCTTCAGTACTCTCCTCGTCTATTAACTGTTGTAAGCACAAGTACTAATGAGAGACTGTGACCATAAGTTGTTACTTAATTGTTTGAATTATGAGATTTTATACATTGTATTGGTCTTCGTGTTTATAAATTGATATGCATCTCTTCAATTTCAACTTAACATTTCTTATAAGCAGATGGCGATGATATGATCTATGTAATTTTCCGTGTTGTAATTTTTTGATACGCATTTTGCTTTATGTACTCTTTTATGTTGAAAAGCACCTCCGCTTATGTTATGTTGATTTACTTAGGGGGAAAAATTATGAATAATTTTCAAATATCGTTCATCTCAAAGTCCATTTTTTCTATGATCTTGTCATAACCCATGTTATCCGATCCTAGCTTGGCATTAAGGTCTCATTTTTATACTGCCATTTCTTTTATTATCTAAGTTATCGTGAAGTTTCAAATAAACTTCCCCGTTAACTGTTTCACCCTTTTTATACGTTGCTGGATGAAATACATTTTTACAGTATTTTAAAAAAAAATATTTCTAAATGTTATTAATCGAGAAAATAACGCTTAACAGATGGACTGATAAACAAATCAGTAGTGGAAAAATTCTCACCAACATCACAAATCAAATGAAACAATAAGCTAATTACTTTGAGACCCTCCAGATATCCAGACTGCAGAGGTGGAGCTAGATATCTATTGGAGAAACCAACTAAAGAAGAAAAGAGTTAATGCTTTCTCTGTCTCTAAAGAAACAACTAGAGCCACACCTTTTCCAAGAGAGATATTTCCTCTGAAGGGCCCGAAAACAGCACCGTTTCACCTTTGTTTATGGGCATTTTGCCTGCCTCGTTCCTTCCTTTTCGCACAACCCCAAATCCATCCATCCATCATGTGCCATGCCGGTAAGCGTGGGCGGTCATGTTTTGCCATCTCACTCGATCACCAGAGTCGTGGATCAGCTCTGTGTTTCTGTCTCGACCATGCCACGAGGCCAAGCCATCCAGGTATTTGCTTCTAGGTCTTCCTCTTGGTCCAACCCTAAATGCCAATCGTATATTCTATTTATTCCACCGTTTGTTTTGTGCCCTCTTCTCAATTCATCCATAGTTCTAACATTCCAGGTAAGAATTCTGAAGGTCTTCCAAGATGAAAGAATTGAAGTCGGCCACCAAATATCCTTGGGAATTTCCGCCGCATCACGTCATACCACTTCTTGACGAGAATCTTGTCGTGTTGGTTGGCTTAGTTATTCCTATTTCCTTATCTTTAAATTCGTTCACGGCTGGTTGAATTTTGCGGTTACAGGATTCTACGGAATAAGGTAGTCAGTTTTAGGCCAGCCCTCCTTAATTGCTTCGTATGTTACAATTTTGCTTCTTTTATGGGTCACGATAACACATTGGCTCTGCTTCTGTTATATAGTATGAAAATATGAGTTGCATTTTGTTTGAGTGAATAAAAAAGAGGATTCTCTTGCTCTGAGTTCTGTTATAAATATCTAATCCTTGGGGAGCTACAAAGCGAAGCTAATATAAATTAATCTGTTTGAACTCGAGTCTATTTTCCCTCTTAATTGGAAATCGCGAGTGACAAAAAAAAAGTGAGCTTTGAATGTAAAAAAGGAAGTTTCACAAGTCCAACACATCAAAGAACAAATGCCTTCATTGAACTTGACTTTGGGCAGTTGTAAACTTACTCTGTGAGATCATTTCACTGGCCAGAGTCTATATAGAAAAGGTTGGATCATGTTATATTTTTGGATTGCTTAATGTAGAGCTCATGTAGAGAACTAATCACATTCCAGTGAACCAAAGGGAGAGGAAAAGACGCGGCGCTGGATATGATACACACTAAGAAAACATGAGTACAATTTAACTAGTCAAGCTCTTGTCTGGAACCCACAATGCAAACGAAACAGCAGAAGACCTAAAAAAAACACATCAAGATGATAACTACAGACAAAGATGTATAATATTGGGAGGACGTGGAGGGAGCTGCAGAAGACAGCAACAGATAGGGCAGCTTGGCTTGGTTTGGTTGATTGCCTATGCCTCAGAGGGGATACAAGGCAGAGGAAGAAGAGGTGTTGTGGTAGTGGAGTTTATTGGACCTTCACTCTGGTTTTACTGTAGACCTAGTGTTATTTATATAATTGGTCACCATTGCAGAGTAAGTCTCTTGGGCAAGTATAACATCTCATACTTTAAGAATGCTGTAATATTGACCTGGATTCCCAGGGCGACTCAGTTTAAAGTTGGTACTGAAAATGTTTAGCGAAGTAAAGACCTGTCCTGGGAGTTTCCGTGGCGAAGTGGTCAAGCCGTTTGACTCAGGGTCCGATTCCGGGCCGCGTTCTTCGGTTCACGAGTTTGGAGTTACGGAGTTCGTGATTGGTGCGACCCTTTCCGCGCTGCGGAAAGAGACCGAGCCATATGGGGTAAAACCGGTGCAATGAAGTCGACCCAGTCGATTTTTAAGCGATTTTTTAAAGAATACAGACATGACACTGACAAGATCACACACCGACTGCCGATTAGCCTATACGTACATGGGTCAAGCACACAAAGCCCAATGCTCCTTAAGGGCGCCCTGTCTCTTACTCTTTGTACCAACTACACTTTCTCACAAGTGCCAGATTATGTTGTGTAATGTGTAGAAAGAAGTGTTGCTGATAAACGTGAGCTGTTGTTGCATGTAAGAAAGTGTTGTTGATAGACGGGGGCTATTGTTGCATGTAAGAAAGTGTTGTTGATAGACGGGGACTATTGTTGCATGTAAGAAAGTGTTGTTGATAGACGGGGACTATTGTTGCATGTAAGAAAGTGTTGTTGATAGACGGGGACTATTGTTGCATGTAAGAAAGTGTTGTTGATAGACGGGGACTATTGTTGCATGTAAGAAAGTGTTGTTGATAGACGTGAGCTGTTGTTGCATGTAAGAAAGTGTTGTTGATAGACGGGGGCTATTGTTGCATGTAAGAAAGTGTTGCTGATAGACACCAGGTGCTGTTGTATCTAAGAAAATGTTGTTGATAGACGTGAGATGTTCTTGCATATAAGAAAGTATTGCTAATTGACACCAGGTGTTGTTGTATGTAAGAAAGTGTTGTTGATAGACATGAGATATTGTTGCAAGTAAGAAAGTGTTGCTGATAGACATGAACTGTGGCATGTAAGAAAGTGTTGCTGATAGACATGAGTTGGTGTTGAATAAAAGAAAGTGATTCTGACAGACATGAGCTTTTGTTGATGTGAGAAAGTGTTGCTGATAGACGTGAACTTTCGTTGCATGTAAGAAAGTGTTGCTGATAGACATGTGCTTTTGTTGCATGTAAGAAAGTGTTGCTGATAGACATGTGCTTTTGTTGCATGTAAAAACGTGTTGCTGATTGACATGAACTGTTTTTGCAAATAAAGTGATGCTGACAGACATGAGTTATTGTGTGTTAGAAAGTGATGCTGATAGACATGAGCTGTTGTTGCATATAAGAAAGTGTTGCTGATAGACATGAGCTGTTGTTGCATATAAGAAAGTGATGCTGATAGACATGAGCTGTTGTTGCATATAAGAAAGTGATGCTGATAGACATGAGTTGTTGTGTGTTAGAAAGCGTTTCTGATAGACATGAGCTGTTGTTGTATGTTAGAAAGTGATGCTGATAGACATGAGCTATTGTTGCATTAAGAATGTGTTGCTGATAGACATGAGCTATTGTTTCATTAAGAATGTGTTGCTGATAGACATGAGCTATTGTTGCATTAAGAATGTGTTGCTGATAGACATGAGCTATTGTTGCATTAAGAATGTGTTGCTGATAGACATGAGCTATTGTTGCATTAAGAATGTGTTGCTGATAGACATGAGCTATTGTTGCATTAAGAATGTGTTGCTGATAGACATGAGCTATTGTTGCATTAAGAATGTGTTGCTGATAGACATGCGCTGTTTTTGCATTAAGGAAGTGATGCAGATAGACATGAGCTGTTGTTGCATTTAGAAAGTGTTGCTGATGTGCTGTCGCTTGTAAGAAAGGGTTAGTGATGTACAAGACTCGGGATGATAGTGGAAGCCCGCCAGACAAAACCATTGCATCATATCGACTTTACTGTAAAAGTAAGATGTTTGAGTACGAATGTTGAGTGCTAATTCATTTATTCCCAGCTGTACTTGTACAATTCGAAACTACCTTTGTCTGTACTTTCCTTCATAGTAGCCCATATTTGAACAAAATTATGAAGCAAGTCATTTTCCGCACCAGTTAATTTTGAATTACTTTCCGTGCTCCTAACCTAATGGACAACACAAGATGAGTTACTAATACAAATATTTATTCAACCCTGTGGTCACACTGACCAAAGCTCACTTTTGTTTACCGCCGACCATTCTCAGTGAGCCAGCCCAGAGTATTGTGCGACTACAACAGTGGCCGTGTATCACGTGACCACGCAGTGTTTACTTGGCGGGGCTCTCAAAATATCGATGGTCGTACAGATTACCGCGCTTTCAAAATCACCAAGCGATATAGATCTGCATATATATTGGCTAATGTTTGCCATATTTGTGGCAAGCCATTATTCTACCATTATTCAACAGAAATGGAAGGATTGTGTTCACCTGAAACCGGGAATGTAGCAGACATAGCATTGCTCAGCATTCATTAGAATACAAATACTAATTCTCCCGCGCGGTTTTTGCATTTCTACAGGTCTATTTTAAACTGTGTGTATTTATGTAATAATAATCATCATAATCATAATAACAATTATAATAATGGTAAATAGCCGTTTGGATAATGCCATTGAACATAGATGCCCATAAAACATTAAACAGATTGTTCGTGTGGATCAGTGCGCGGCTCCATATAACAATATGATCTATGGCTTATTACTTATGCATGGCTTCTCATTTAAGTTTCCATCTAGACTCAGATGCAAGCCATTAGTGTGATAGATTTTGTGGCAATGCACATAGTCAACATGCTGTGTTCGCTTAGTTGTCGTTGCAATGTGAAGGCAACATACAACAGCTGAACATTCTGTTTTCTCCACTCATGTTCTCGAACTTGCGTATATATATAATGTAGTTGCTTGTGTAAATATATCTTAACATAGAGAATAGGCATTGTTATTTCGTGCATGCTTGCCATATGTGAGGTAATTCGTAGCGCTTGGTGTGAATCAGTTCTCTTTGCTTTATATAGTTAAGTAGGTCTGTATGACATAGACTAATGGCACACATCATGCAAGGCGCAATCTCAAAAGTGAGTTCTGAATTTGCGATTGTAATGTCTATGTGAGCGTTTGCTTTCGTTTTAACAATATAAGAGTACCTGGATATGGCGCAGACTTTGGGATGACTACACATTAAATTTCACAAGGATATGGCTACAGTACTTATCGTCCGTGGTGAGTATTGCTGATTATGTGCCTGTCGTAATCCATGTTTCAAACTCGCACTATTTACCATATTGACATTATTTGTAATGTATGCAAATAGTGATTTACTTCTTTTAGTACAAGACATGAATGATGTGTGAATGTCGTTTCCTCTCGAATCCAAACAATCGCATATGTTCTCACACTTCTTACAGAAGGTCAGGACATGTAAAAAAGAGTTTCCTTATTGGCCTCCCCCACAGTGTATTTAGCCTATGTGAAAGTAAATCACTCAAGATTTGTTTTCCATATTAGTTATATCTCGTCCTGGACGTCTACTTCTGAATCTTATAGACCTGAAAGAGTTAGAGTACCGTCATTGCTGTAACTATTGTTGGTGTGATTATTTATGTCCCTAATGTTTGTTTCTTCACTTGTGGATATTATTATAACTGATTCGGCTTCCATATACAAGTAACTTGTCAACAGAACGAACTACCCTACAATCATTATATAACATTGGCACCTTGCCGTCTTGACAGACGATAGTTTGTGCTTTAAAAAGGCATAATAACTATTACCTATGGCGGTAGCGAATGTGACTGATAAGGCCAATTCGCGCTGTAAATGTCCGTTCACAGTGGCTACATGTGAACACGTGGTCATTTCCACCATCATGCACCATCTTACGTCTCACACGGTCGGTGTGTGACTTATCTGCAATAATTTTCTCCTTTGTCTTTATTCCATTTCTGATTTTTGCCCTCCATGCAACACGTTCAGCGGCGACTTGCTCCCAATGTGCATTATCAATGCCTGTATCAATCATGTCCCGCTTACACACATCTTTGTATCGTAGTAGAGGCCAACCCTGAGATCTCTTACCCATCTGTAATTCACTAAAAAAGATGTACTTTAGTATTCTACCATCATCCATCCTCCTAAGATGTCCTGTCCATCTAAGTTTACGAAGACTGAGCATGGAATAAACCTTCACACAACCTGATCTTTCCAATACTACAGTATTTGTGATTTTGTCTTGCCACTTAATACCAAGAATTCTTCGCAGACACCGCATATGAAAGCTGTTAAACGTTTCTCTTGGTGTGAGTAAGTTGTCCAGGTTTCACTGCCATAAAGAAGAGTACTAAGGACACAGGTTTGATAGACAAGGACTTTTGTTTTGGCAGTAAGCTTCCTGGTAGTAAACTTTTCACATTGGGCAGTGAGGAACTAACTAACTAACTAGTAAGCTTCCTGTTCTCCGAGACTCTATTTCTTAACCTGTTGATTGTTGTTGCTGCCTTACCAATCCGGATGTTGATTTCCTGATCTAAGGATAATTTGCTATTTACCACTGATGCTAGATATGTAAAATGGTCTACCATCTCTAGTTCGGCATCGTCAATAAAGATTGATGGTACCCCATGTGCACCTTGTGACATAATCTGCGTCTTCTTTTTGCTAATTGTTAAACCAAAACCAAATTCAGAACAAGCATTGGAGAATGAATTATCATTATCATTATATACTAGTCCATTAAACATGGGCGGTCATGTTTTGCCATCAGAGACGATCACCAGAGACGTGGATCAGCTTTGTTGTTCTTGTCTCGATCATGCTATGTGGCCAAGCCATTCATATATTTTCTTCTCTGCTTTCCCCTTGTTTCTTTTCCTCAGTCTTGCTAGTTGTCATCAAGTTCTCATAGCGTGCCCAAAAGCTCTTGGCTGTCTACATATAATTTCTATAATCAGTATGTGATTTTAATGTGTTTCTTATAGCACTTGCTAGTTTGTGATTTTCATTTGTTTCTTATAAGACTTGCTTATTGGTTTTTCTGATCCGTCCTTGGTATTCTTTACATTTTCAACAGAAACCAGAATTCCACTGCCATTAGATGTTTTTCAACTTGTCTGGTTATTGTCCACGTTTAACGTCAATACAAAACTAAGGTTTGGTCTGCATCTTTTCTGTCTTGCAAAGGGCAACCATTGCTTTTAATGATTGATTTGTTTTATAACATTAACATTTACCCTTTTTTCTTAGAGACTACTACAATCTATGTCTTCTCCCAATTTAATTATAACCATGTTCACTGTTTACAATAACCGTATCTACTGAATGTTGCAGATCCTGTTCATTGTTTGCAATCAATACTGTATAATCTGCATTTGTAATATAATTAACGCCATGTCCCTTAATGGCGACTGCATATAGTCAGGAGCTTTTCTCTTTCTAATAATTTCTGAAGCTTAACAGCCACGATCTTCTCCAGCATCTTGCCAAAAGTATTATGTGGGTGATAATCCTAATCCCATTTAGCTTCGAATAATTTTTGTCTGGTTTAGAAAGTGATGTTAAATAACTGTGCACCCAATCCTTGGGTACCGATGACGTCTTGATGCTCAAGTTAAAGCAAGCAGCCATCTCCATTAAGTTCTCCATCACTCATATTCCTCATGTGGGTGTACCTAACCCCATCGGGTCCTGGTGCGGTGTCTTTTGCATTTTTCAATACTTTTCCGATATCTTCCGGCTGTGTAATATCTTCACAGCATATATCTTCAGTGGTACATGATAGATCTTCTCTAACTGAGTCTCTAATGTCCCCATCATTCTGATCTGTCTGTGCTATAAATCTCTGCAGGAAAGCTTCCCATTTCTCATTGTTTGTTGTCAAATGCGAACCGCTATCATTGTATATTGTCACTGTGGCAGGACGATCTTTCCTTTGCATTTGTCTGTGAAATTTCCAGAACTTTTCCAGTGTCTTATTTCCCCCAGTCTCATTCACGCAGTGTCCCGATTTTACTCTTTTGACCTTTGCTGCACATCACTTAAAGATCATCCACCTTACCTTTCTTTTTTTTCGAAGCTTTCTCCATTTCATATTGTGAGCTTTGGGGTGTCCGCCGCACTTTCTGTAACTGTTTAACCACCACTCTCTTTGATTTCCATGCCCGTTCTACTTCGAAGGTCCACCATGGAGACTGCACATACGTCGGTTTGCTAGTTACACTGCATGCCCTCTGTCTGAGGCGCCACAGAAGGGTGTTTTCCCTCTCATATTTAAAGGGCTAAAGTGCTCTCACAGTCTTAGTATTGTTGGACTTGGAAATCAATGCTGAACAGGGTATATGGTCACTCCCATGACAGTTATTTTACATCCAATTCTGCCGACTGGGTAACAATTGCCAGTCAATAGCCATGTCTACATCACCAAGCCTCATTCCCATTCTCGTTGGTCTCCCATCGTTTATGCAGACTACTTGTGAATCCACCATGGCATCTGCAAGGGTACATGGCCTTTGCAAGGGACATTCCCTGTCGCACTTTCTATTTCGTGCATAAACTTCCCACAAATGAAAAGCCTACTGCCTGGGATCTCCTCCAGCTCCTTACGCCAGTCCCGTCCCATCGTTCCTTTGTGACACAAGAATCTACCGCGGCATATACATTTATTAAGTTCCAGCTTTGACCCCCTATCTCTGTCTTTATACCCTGCACCTAGTTTGCATTTTTACGCCACTGACTTAGGTCTAGAGCCTAACGTTTTAATCTCTCCTCCACTAGCAGACCCTGCCCATATCTTCCCTGTAGAGTCGGATTAATGTGGCTGATATATCCATGGCATCGGTAATCATCTCCATTAAATTCTTGCAGTATGATGACATCAAAATCATAAATCAGCTTCTCCAGTACAGGCCCTATCTGCCTCTTATGTATTTGAATCCTAGGCGTTGTTTTTCCCCTTTGTCTCCTGTCCCCAGCCCTTCTATGTCTATGCCGTCTTCTCTCTCCATTCCTTCACCTCCTTCCCTTTACTCCATCTCCATGACGGACTGGCACAATGTAATAATAACACTGGGTCGTGAGTGCAGGGAATGGGCAGCGGGTCACACTGAGTTTGAAGTGCAACAGCTGATCCACAGAGTAACACACATCAAGGTGACATAGTCAAATACACAGATAGGTCAGTGTTGAGAAACAGAATTAGTGGTTGGGGCTTTATTGCAAAGGCTAATGGACAAGTCTTGAAAAAGGAGAGTCTGGCATATGAGACTACGACCTCCAGCATAAGAATGGAGGTGGAGGCAGTAACAGCGGCATTCCGTTGGCTAGAGGAGACTGCTGCAACACACGCTGTATTCATTACGGATTCAAAGAGTATGCTTAGTAAGGTGGAGAAAGGAATGTTTCGTGTGGAATTTCTCTCGTCGCTTCAGAGGTCACAGATTATGAGAATTGTATGGATATTTTGCCCTGGTAATGTGGGGGTGCAGTGGAATGAACAGGCTGATAGGCTAGCAGGGAATGCACCTCTTGGTGGCAGTTTGCCAATGGACAAAGGGGATGTGGTTGTGCGCTTGTGGGACCAGGTGGAGAAGGCGGAGGAACAGATTGAGAAACCATATGTGGAAAGAATGAGATTGCGGGGGATCGGCAGGGGTTCTGGAAGAATTTCAAAACTGAGAGGGAAGACCAGGAGAACTTTTAATCAGATAGCGGTGGGAACGATTAGTAGTATGACTCTTCCCTGGCAGTTGAACGAGTGGACGGAACACGTATGGAAATGTCCTGAGTGCAGTGATGTCGGTTCTTAACTCAACTCAACTACTCCATCTACACTGACCGCTGAAGGTGATATTAAGCTCAGAGCACGTACTCCGTAATTCCAGCGATGATTCTTAGAAAAGAAATTTAATATAATGTTTGGTGTAGTGTATGTGAGGGCTCAATGGGTACTGCACCTTGCTCAAGGGTACCCCGTAGGCTAGCGGAGGGAAAGAGGCGCCTTACTTCTCCTTTGATAGAAAGATACCCTTACCCCTCTATTCTATTATCGATATATAACATCCTTTACTTTTTCTAGGACTAGAACCCCGGTCTTCTGATGTGTGAGATGTTTGTTTTAGGTCCTCTGTTTGCCACGTCTCACCTCTGGATGGGCATGTTATATACGAGGGTAGGTCAGAAAGTTATGCACCACAATCATTATTTCTTTAACCGTTAATAACGTACACATGCAGTTTAGTCACATTATTCAAGCACATGTGCAGCAAACATTTCTACTTCACAACATAACCCCCATCAACTGTAACGGCTTTACGCCATCTTGAAACAAAGATCATGTATCCCAGACCTGTACTACATTTTGTCCTGTTCTCTTAGCCATTTCTTCACTGCATTAATCACTCCCTCGATGTCTTCAAGCTTTGTCCCACGGATAGCATTCTTAAGGGGACCGAATAGATGGAAATCAGATGGTGCCAGGTCTGGACTGTAAGGTGGATACGGCAGTACATTCCACCACAGTTTGTCGTTTGCCTCCCTTGTTTGCAAATTTGTGTGAGGACGCGCGTTGTCGTGAAGGTGAAGCAGTTTCTCTAGATTCTTGTTTGGCCTAACCCTGCAGTAATGACGATTGGGTTTTGTGAGTGTTTTGATGTAAATTTCCGAATTGATGGTTCCACCTTTTGGCAGCGCATCCACGAGAATAACCCTATCAATGTCCCAGACATCAGTGAGCATGACTTTACTGGCTGATGGAGTTGTTGTGAATGTCCAGCTCAAAATTATTAACCCAAGTTTCGTCTCCTGTCACAATGTTTGACAAAAAACATCCCCATCTGTATCGAACAGAATATATATATATATATATTATATATATATAATATATATATATTATATATATATATATATATATATATATATATATTGGGGGGGGGAGGGGAGGGCTTATGGTTCTCTGTGGGAGTTCGAGGAACCAATCTTGCACAAACCATTAAATATTCCATGTTTTTAAAATTTCAGTCGCACTACTTTTGCTTATTGAAAACTGCATGGACAATTGTTGACTTGTGATTCGCCTATCAAACATGATGTTCCAACATGATCCAGCAGGTGGTTGTGGCAGGACGTCCCGAGCGCGGTTTATCAGCCAGATCTACATCTCTACTTGCAGAAACCACCAGAACTCTCTGCGCCCAGCGATTAACTGTGCTTCTATCGACTGCAAAAGTGCCATATAAAGCACACATACGTTTATAATTGTTAACAACAGTTTCTTTTTCTGCGTTAAAAAATTCTATAACAATCCTCTGCTTGTAACGTAATTAATTAATATCTGCCATTTCAACTGATTTGTGCCGTGGTTAGAATTGGTTTACTGATATGCACTTTGGTATACAGCGTCAAGAGATTATAAACTGAAATTGGTGCAGATTTAGTGCTTCTCATTGGCACCTTGCCGTCTTGACAGACGATAGTTTGTGCTTTAAAAAGGCATAATAACTTTTAACTATGGCGGTAGCGAGTGTGACTGATAAGGCCAATTTGCGCTGTAAATGTCCGTTCACAGTGGGTGCATGTGAACACGTGGTCATTTCCACCATCATGCACCATTAGTGCTTCTATCTTTATTATTAACTGAGATAATACTTGTGATGCATAACTTTCTGACCTACCCTCGTACAATGCAAACTACCAGTCATGAAAATCAAGTCTTTAAAAAAAAAAAAGATATGTCGTTATGTTTAGACGGATTGGATTAGGCATGCGTTAAAATAGTTTATATACTCCGAGAGTTAAACTATAGAACAGAATGTTCCCACAGCAACTATTGGTTATGTCTTGACTGAAAACAATACCAGTGAGAAGACAACATATAATTTGGAGTTGCTGATGTTGATAAATACGAGTACGGAGAATAACTTCACAAGATTGCGCTTTTCCGAGGAACGCGATCTGTTTTCTCAAATCCGCCATGCACGATTTGTCCAGCGAGGGTGTATTTGTGTTGCGTGCAATGCATGTCCCTGAGTAAACAGGGCTATCGTTCACTGCCTTAGATTCTCGAGATGTTATCACAGTGTCCACCCACATATGGATTCTTCTGCTGAATGGGCAAGCCACAGATAATATGGCAGACATTGATGAATTCGTCTTCAATGATGTGGATTTTGGTAATTGGTTTAATGTGATGGGAGCTGCGGTGGCGTAGATGTTAGTGCGTTTGAATACGAAGACGGTAGTCTGGGTGCAAATCCCAGCAGAGGATAAATGATCTTTTCTGATTAGTACGACTCTGGGATCGACCCATTCTGTAGCAGACAGGTTTCATAATGTCATGGATAATGTCATGGATGTCTAGGAAGGAAGGAGGGGGTGGGGGGGGGTGCTGAGTGGTCTCGAGATATAGTGTCCGCCTCGTGTGCCGGAGGTCCCGGGTTTAAGCCCCGGTGAGTGCCGGGATGTTTTCACGTGGACTTCTAGTAACAAAATTGCCCATGGTCTCTCTGGGTAGTGAGATCGGACGCCCGTGTGTATTGTACAAAACCCCTTGGCAGTTGGAAATAGAAAAAGAGTAGTCTAAACGTGCAGCCCGGGCAAAATTTGAGTGAAAAATCTACCCAAAGTATTTCAGAATCACCGCCGGTGCTACGGAATCCGTGCACTGAGCTGAGATTCTCCGGATTCAGGCTTGAGATAGGAGTAGAACGGAGCACTTATGGGTTACACCCGTGTGCCGTGATGTTGATCCATCGACTAAACTAAACTAAAACCTAGGAAGGAAAAGCTACGAGGAAGAGATCTTGTCACCCCACCTCACATGCTGTGACCTAGAATATGTGAAGGACTAAAACTTGACAGCCGATTCCAGTCACTGCTATGGCACTACCTTACATAATGTGGTATTTTGTCCTGTCCTATTATTTTCGGCCCGATCTGTGGCGAAGGGGTTACCAATGCACTCCGTAATCCCGCATACCACGTTCGATACACAGCTGCGGACGATTTGGAAGCAGACTGCCTGGAATTGGTTTCCCATTCAAAGTTATGAGTGTCGGTCGTTCAGACAGCAATGCAAACTACTGAACGTAAACTTATCAAGAAATCACAAATCGCCAAAAAATGCTGGGGTAGACTGATGTCGTGTAAAGGATATGCAACTAACGATTATTTTCACATTATTTAAAGTCAAATGCCTGTATAGGGTTGACGGAGTTACACAGTAATTAGCCATCTCAAATGTAAAATAATGGGCCTGTGTTCGATTCCCAGCAGTGGAAGAGACGAACGTGTCCTTATTAATGCAGTTTTATTTTATACAATTCAAAAGTCGTGTCCAATATCTGGCAACACATCAGGTGGGCAGCGAAAAGAAACCAGATTTGATTATTAGCAATATATGTATATATTCACAAGTGTCATTTTAGTTTATTACCCACTTCAACTTGCTTTGATTGCACCACACCTGCTTTCCAATCGAACTAATGGATTTCAATACAGAACACTTTATTGATTCACGTTTGACTCCAGCATATGATGTGACGACCAAACATCATTTTCCTTTATGGCTCTCAAAACCAGTTTTGCATGCTGTTCTACTATAATGGAAGTGAACAGTAGCCTTGAGTTAGTTGTTGCATGTGACGTGTGGGATTCGTGGTCGTGTAGGGACTAAACGATTGCCTGTAGGTCCTGCGTTCATGTGTTCGAATTCGCATTCAGGCTGATAATAAAAAATATGATCTAGGTTCCCATATCTGCCCAGCCTAACATGGTACTAGCGAATGGCTCGTGAAATAAAGGCAGATGGCATTATATGAGCATATCACCTCTCGAGTTCCTATTGGTATATAAAACTATGTGTCTAGTAGCATATTCCCAAAGCTTTAATGCGTGTAAAATATTCCCTTACTTTGCTTATGTACAGGACATATGCTAGGTTATGTTTCAGCCATGAAGTGATACGACGTCTACTCGGCTGAGTTATAAACTGTCTTTCATCTTAAAAACATGTTTAATGTGAAGTCTAAGAGCGAACAACTTGCACGCTGTTTGACAAGTGAGGGGCGACAAAGCTTTGCCCGAAGCTAAATATTCAGCTCATTTTCTATTTCAAGTACACAGTCAAGTACTCGTGATAATTGTCATTAGTGATTAGTAAGGATCACATCATTGCACCCCGGACTGGTGTTCAGATCTCCTCCTCGACATCTCAAAAGCTCATATCAACTTATCGTTTTGTGCTGGTAATCAAATGTTTGTATTCTTGACAAAATGTCCTTGTCTGGCAACTCTCTGCTTAACTCCTACGTCTCTCACTCTGCACATGGAAGCAGATTCCCAAGTTTACTTAAAGTCATCAATTTGTCCATCGTCTCTTATAGCGTTGATGATGTCTAGCCGATCCATTTCTCTCCCCACCTCGACCATCGTGATGTTCCCCAATCGATCGGCTAGCTCATCGCCGTTCACGCCTTAGTGCCCCTGTAATTAGATGAAAGTTGGCTTGACCAACTGTGATGTGCTCCGTGTGCGTGTGTCGGGCCACGCATGTCGTATGCGGCCAGACTGGACCTTCTCGAGGAAGTGATAAATGGCTTGGAATGAGATAGTTCTCATTGATAGTTGGTGCCTGACATTTTTTTCTTCTGCACGACTGTTTGTGTTTTAAAACAGCATATTATTTGCAATGAGAAACACAGGGCACAATTGTACACAACGATAAGTTCAGTCATTTAATACATGATCATATTACTTCGTTATTTCATGTTATTTGTAAAAGTACACATCGTTTCTGTACACTTAATATCTTTGAACTTAGATTGCAGTTATCACGAGTCCTGAAACGGAAGTTACGTTTCTAGAAACTTCTTCAATTAACACCAGGAAGGGTTTGGATTGACATTAGCGGTATCGGAGTTAACTGTAAATTGAAATAATGACAGTAACGTCACTTGAAAATCAGAATTGATTTTTTAATCTAGAAATATTGCCGGATTTTCTTGGAACTTCCATTTTTGTTTTCATTTAATAAAATATATGTTTTATCTTCCGCCTTCTTTGTGTAATTTTGTTTACAAGCCTAACAAATTGAAATTAGTTCTTTCTCATCGACCGAAAGCCGAATTTTGTTGTCGGCAGCTGGACAGATCCGGCCAAATCCAAACTTATGGTTTCCCTAGACAATGTGAACATACATAGAGCGCTTAAGATGGAAAAATAAATGAGCTGCAACAACGACACGCGCACACCGAGGATATCGCATTGGGCGATTCCATCCATCATGTGCCATGCCGATAAGCGTGGGCGGTCATGATTCGCCATTTCAATCGATCACCAGAATCGTGGATC
The DNA here is from genome assembly GCA_014155875.1 of Cepaea nemoralis. NCBI lineage: Eukaryota > Metazoa > Mollusca > Gastropoda > Stylommatophora > Helicidae > Cepaea > Cepaea nemoralis. Next base: position 1,078,522 of record JACEFZ010015475.1, read on the forward strand.
ATCTCAGTGTTCTTGTCTCGACCATATCACGTGGCCAAGCCATCCAGGTATTTACTTCTCTGTCTTCCCCATCTTCTATTCCACTCGATCTTGACAATTTTCACCAAGTTCTCCAATTTATTTCTTCTCATAACATGCTCAAATAGTTTTGACTGTCTATATCCATTTTCTCTAATCACTTTACGGTTTTCATTAGGTTTTTTGTAGGACTTGTTCATTGGTGTTTCTGTCTGTCCATTGCATTCTTTGCATTCTTCACAGAAACCATATTTCCACAGCCCTAAGATGACTGTAATTTGGCGAATCATGATAATCTAGGAAACTTTAAAGAAGGTAGTTTGCCGTAGCTTTCCTCCTTGGCAGTGACTATACTGGCCGGTGACGCTAGCCATTCTCTCGCTAAAGAGATAGTCTGCCTACCGCCGCGAAATTTGAGACCATAACTAACAACTGGGTGATTATTCTCTTCATTTCTGACATTAAAAACATCTACCTCGACGAAAAAAGTAAGAGTGAAAGGAACGTTAAATTCCTGTTCGCAGATTAATTTCTGTAACTGAAAAAAAAATGGTATTCTAAACAGACCACACCGACGATGTTGTATTTATTAATACTTAATACAAATCTTCAGGGACAGGTATTAGTTATCATTGATCTGGCTGTCGTGTAATGACTGCTGCCATAAAATATGTCACCGGTATGGCCCACAGAATGTCACCCCGGAGTCTGAATTCGTGAAACGTGTGCGACCCTAGGATATTTAGCTTAATTTCCCAAAACTCGGCTAGAGAGGGAAGGGGTGAAAATGGTTAAATTAAAGAAAATGGACCTAATTCTTTGAGACACAGGAAAACATGACTCCCCCCACGAGACTGTCGGTTTTTTTCGATTTCTCAGGCAATGGGGATACTGTAAGTCTCTCTGTGTGTGATATCATCGAATTAAGCTTCCTGTTTCGTCTTTCCTGAATAATCAATAGTTTACAGCAAGATTAACTTCTGCTGTTTCTTGGCGGGCATTCGGTGAATAAATAGTCCCTTGGGTAGTGGCAGTTAAAAAAAAAACGATGTCAGCTTATTGTTCGCTTAAATTGAACATTCGTAGAGCACGCGGGGTCAAATTGTGACTAATTTCTATAGTTGAAGACGTTGGGGACATTTTAAACCAAAAGCTGACTAATTAAATGTGAATGAGAGAGAACGAACGAACGAACAGACTTTATTTTCAAAGGGTAACAAATTGGGCACGCAGGCCCGTCTTACATTCGGCCCTTCCATTCACTCATCTTTCTTTCATCAACAGTGCATAGGAAAAAACATTGTCACATGAATTTTGTAAACATAAACAATGCATATTACTATGTTATGAGACCATCCACCACCCACCCACACATCCCCCATTCACTCCAACTCCCCCACCCAACCACACACATAACCCACACACACATACATTCCCCCACCCATCCACCACATCCCTACACCTACACATCTCCCCACCCACACACACCACACATCCCAACCACCCACACCCCAAGCACACATACATTCAATAACCCACACATCCCCCACCTACACACATCTCCCCACCCACTCACATATCCTCTACCCGTCCCATTACCCACCAACAATCGCTCACCCACATATCCTCCTCCACCCACACACCTGCACCCACTCAGCCAAACACACATTCCTCAACCACACACACATCTCCCCGTCAACTCACATATTCCGCACCTACCCACACACAAATTCCGCACCCACCCACATAATCTCCCATCTCCCCCAGCCCACTCACAGATCCCGAGCCCACACCTACAAACACCCCCCACCATCTCCTAACCTGCACACACTCACCCACCCACATATCCTCTACCCACCCACACATCCTCTACCCACCCATCCCCCAACCAAACATCCCTTAACCACACACCCTTACTCATATACAATCACCCACCCACACATCCTCTACCCAACCACACATCCTCCATCCACCCATCCCCCAGCCACACATCCCTTAACCACACACCCCTACCCATATACACACACATCCCCACCCACGCACAATCTCCCCACCCATACACACATCCCCACACACATCCCCACCCACCAACACATCCCCCATTCACAAACACACACCTGCCATCCACGCACACACACAACCCACACACACATCCCCAACTCATACAATCATCCCCTCACACATCCCTAGACACACGTACTTATCCCTCAACCACTAACACCCACACATCCCTTACCCACTCATCAACACATACATCTCCTATCTACCCACCCACACTCACACACCCCAACCACCCATCTAAGCACACATTCCCACCCTCACACACATCCTTCACCAACCCGCAAACCCAACCACACCTTCACCCACCCACACACACATCATTTATCCACACCCAGCTCCCCTCCCACACAACACCACACCCACAAAATCCCAAAGACACATCCCTCACCCACACACACATCTCCCCACACATCTCCTACCCATACACACATCCCCCAACTACAATCACCCTCACTACCCACACATACATCCTCCATCCAGCCACACTTCCCCACCCAGCCAGACATATCCCCCACCCACACAAATCCATCACCCACACCCATCATGCACCCCTCCCCAACCCACATACATCCCCCACACATATCTCATCCACACACACTCCCCACCCATCCACCCAAACATCCCACACCCAGACACATTCCCTCACCCACACCCCCAAATCCACAACCACCCCCATCTGCACACATCTCCCACCCACCACATATCCCCACCACATCTCCCCACATATACCCCCACCCATCCCATAACCCACCATCAATCATCCCCCAACATATCCTCCTCCACAAACTCACCCACAACCACCTAGCCAAACACACATCCCCACCCACACACACATCTCCCCGCCAACCCATACATCCCGCACGTACCCACACACAAATCCCCCACCCACCCACACAATCCCACCCCGCCCACCCACACACACACACATTCCCCCATCCCCCAACCTACTATTATGATCAAACTCCCACACTTTACACACACATACAGTGACGATTGTCGTGAGCATTGTCGCAAAACTGTAAAGAAAATGGAGAAAAATTGTAAATATACATTTTGTAACTTAAAAATTAGTGATGCAATTCAACTCTCTCTCTCTCTCTCTCTCTCTCTCTCTCTCTCTCTCTCTCTCTCTCTCTCTCTCTCTCTCTCTCTCTCTCTCTCTCTCTCTCTCTCTCGCTCATACTCTCTAATTCTCTCACCCACTCTACAGTGATGTACATGTGTTCATGTTATAAATTATAACATCAGTTGGCATTCAAAATGGTAATATGAACATGAGAATACACAACATATATGGAATAGCATGTTACATGATATGCGTGCGCTTAAATCTCCCTCTCTCTCTCTCTCTTTCTCTGTCTTTCTCGCTCTCTTCTCACTAACACACACCCATAGACACTCACAAACATACACATATACCTATATATACACGCACATACACACATATGCACACGCACATACATATAAACACACGCATACATTGACGCACACATATAAACATACTTACACACAAAAGCACACATACAAACGCACATTTATACACACTTACACATACACACCCGCATTCAGACGTGCACACACATACACACACATAAACATACGCATACACACATATGGACACACTGTACACACCAACCCATCCACCCACACACTTACTTACACATACACGCTGCCTCACATAATCTCACCCTCTCACTCACTCATTTACTCTCTAAACCACACTAACTCACTCTCTTACAAGCACAGACAAGTACACAGACACACACATTCACCCACTCTCTCTTACTCACCCTTCAATCACCTGCACATCCCACACCTCCCCACCTCTCACACATCTCCCTTCCCGCACAAAACTCCACCCATAAACACATTCCCCCCCCCACACCCCCCCCCCCCCACATACCTTCCCCATACACATCCCCGCCCACACATCTCCCCACCAACTCACACATCCTCCACCTACAAACATTCTCGCCACCCACACATACATCCTCCACCCACTCACATTTACCCCATCCACACTCACACACTCCCACCCACGCAGACATATCCCATTCACAGACATCCCCACACTCATCCCCCAACCCACACAATCTCCTGCACAACCCATTCACCCACCCAAACAAACAAAAAAAAAGCGTAAAAATTAGTGATGCAATTCAACTATCTCCTCTCTCTCTCTCTCTCTCTCTCTCTCTCTCTCTCTCTCTCTCTCTCTCTCTCTCTCTCTCTCTCTCTCTCTCTCTCTCTCTTCTCTCTCTCTCTCTCTCTCTCTCTCACTTGCTCTTTCTCCCTCTCTCACTCACATCACAGTAATGTTATATACATGATAAAATCAAATGGCATACAACATGATAAGATGAGAATAAACACAAAAAAAACAAACAAACAAACAAACAAACAAACAAAATATATGGAATGGCATGTTACAGGACAATCAAGTGGCATTAAACGATACCTCGTAATATGAAAGACGAGAATTCATAAAAAATATGGAATAGCATTTTACATGAAATGCGTGCGCTCAACTCTCTCTCTCTCTCTCTCTCTCTCTCTCTCTCTCTCTCTCTCTCACTCTCTCTCTCTCTCTCTCTCTCTCTCTCTCTCTCTTCTCTCACACACATGTACATACACACACCCGCACACATCCATATACTTACTCACACGTACTCACATAACACCCGAATATACACGCCTTCGCATACACTGCATGCATGCACACTTACACATACAAAGATATACAATACATACACGAGCACACACACACACACACTCATCCATACACACATATGCACACGAACATGCATATAAATGCATATAAACACATGAACGCAACCTTAACACACGTACAGACAAACACACAGAGGCACACACAGATACACACATGTACACACACATGTACACCCATCCAGACATAACACACACATACATCAGACTTTCTCATGCACTCTCTCATGAGAGAGAGAGAGAGAGAGAGAGAGAGAGAGAGAGAGAGAGAGAGAGAGAGCATGAACACGGATGTTAAACACTCCTTAGAGACAATTGGAAAAAGAAACATAGTAATATACTTACTAAGACCTAATCTGTTTGTAGAGCAAGGAGTTAAAGAGATTTCAGGAGTGCGCATGCCCCAGTGGTTACAATACCTCGGTTTTCACAACTAGTAGACATTGGTTAAATTTCCGGTAAATCACAAGATTTTTATCTGTCACAGATGAAATACACATCTTAGCATGTGTGGTGTATTTGGTCGTGTTTCCCTCGTTGAATGGACATATTTCAAATTCTGTCTATGGGCATCTGGCATGGTTAAATGGATTAGACACTCGCTCTTAAACTTCCGGTACAATAGTTGCGGGATTGAGGTAATCGAGGCAAATTGAGGCAAATCGAGGCAATCAAGATAGCAACAGAGAAATTACTAAATACCATCAATGGTACACAACCTGTGGTGCTATTGACAGATGCAAAATCAGTACTCGGGGCGCTCCTGTCTGGGAAATTGCCAGTATTAAGGACACTACTTTCTGAACTTAGCAGTCAGCATAAGGTCACCATACAGTGGATACCATCCCACTGTGGAGTACCCGGAAACGACAAAGCTGATCAATTGGCTAAGGAAGGAGCCAAAGAAGAATAACCTGATGTGCCCGTTACATACCACCAAAAAAAAAAGAATGATCAAACAAGTCAGAAAGCCACCAAAACCTGCTCAAAATGACTACCACATTATGGACAGACCAGAACAAGTCATTATTCTACGCCTCAGAACAGGACACAATAGATTACGCAACCACATGTATACACAATTCAAGATTGGTGAAACAGCCATGTGCACATGTGGATTATCGTCGCAGACAGCAGAACACATACTCCAAGACTGCCCAAAATATAACATATCTAGGCAAACCTTCTGGCCTAGAGAGACGACAGTGGAAGGTAAACTCTATGGACTGCTGTGTGAACTGAAAAAGACAGTTAAATTAATACAAGAGACAGCATTGCAGTTATAGGCATATTTCAAGCGAACGAAAGAAGAAGAAGAAGTGGCGGGATAGGAGTTCTCTCCCTACACTGTCAGTTGGACTTAAAGATGACTTCTGGTCTTTGGGGACTTGGAGACGTAAATTATAAGTATCACAGAAGATGGAGTGGAACCTGATGGCGGGGGGAAATGGTTCTAGGGAAAGTCGGCCCACAGGCCAAAAAAAAAAAAAAAAAAGCCAAATATGAACTATGCTTATTTTCAAAGAGAGCGAAAAACTATACAGTTCAACGATACGTGAAAGGGGATTGAAGAAAACATTGGGAGTAAAAGTCTTCTCACCGTAACACGCGGATATGGACTGTGAAGAATCATCTTTAACTAGACGAATAGAAGCTATTATTTCAACAAGCAGAAAAGAAAAGAACCAGCCGAAAGGCACACCTGGCTGTCCTGTCGGAGGATTCCTGCTTATATGCACCATCAGCATATTGTCAGACAGGACTATTATATACACCAATCAGTTAATCCGGTGCCGTCTTCACAATGAAGGTTGGCTGCAATAGATCTCCAACACCGTCTGTCTCGCGCCCTAACTGTACATTCTGTCATGTTGCTGTTCGTCCATTTCTTGATGTTTGATTGCTACTTGTGTTGTTGTCTACCTTGTGCTCGCTTGCCTTCAACCTTATCACCCCACCCCACCCCAGTATGGTACTTATTAGTATTTTATCCTTTAAACTACTGAACGTAAACTTGTCAAGAAATCACAAACAGCCAAAATATGATGGGGTTGACTACGACATCCTGTAAAGGATATGCAGCTATGTCTTTTACTGCACCGAAATATTTCACTTGCTTTTTTATTTCTTTTATAAACTCTCTTTTCACTGATTAAATATATATACAAAGTTAATTATTCTCTGCTCGTATATATATATATCTATTAGGCAAAGTCTTGAACTTTTCGGCAGTCTATTTTCATCTAATGATAGATGTGTAATTAGTAGTATTCTCTTTTAACCGTGCCAATTAAAAGATAGTACTACTAAATACATGTCCGTATCTGTGACTTATGGGTTAATGAACGCAGTTTTACAATACCATGACATACCGGATCGATGGTTCAAAATCAGCCGTCGCGACTTGGAAGAAGATATTAATTTCGAAGGTACAAGTCGGCTTTTCATAAAACAGTAGCAAACTACTTAACGTACAATTGCATACTGAATCACATACAGCCAATAAATGCTGGGGTTGATTACAACGTCATGTATAGGAAATTCAACCAACTAGTTTTAACTGATTCCATATCACTTACAAACATAATGGTGTGCTGGAGGATTGACCTGTGTACACGCAACCTAGAGCACAATTCACTGTGCTAGCACGACCAGCCAGTCAGATAATATAAACACATGGAACCAATATGCGCCTGAATGGTTAAAAACAAGCGTTCGTATCACACGGAGGAACAATTCCATTGTTTCCCCCCATGTCTGCTAAATTCATGCGTAATGGCTCCGGCGAGGTAATCTATACAGCAACACGCAACAATGGCGCACGCTTGCATGACCGCACGCATAGGCAACTAACTGTGTGGCTACAGTCGCAAAAGCATGGTTATATACGCGCATATTCACATAGGCAGAAAGTCAGAATGAGCTCGCATGATTCATGACCAAACAACTGAAAGAGGCAGCTGAATACACTGGGGATGTTGGGAATGAGTGATTATAGCAAGCTAAAGCACTCATGGATACATAAGCAATGTCTCTTGAGAAAGACAGACCGTTACCGAACTAAAATATCAGCTAATGATCTTGACATATCGCTTGTGGTCGCCGTGTTAGAAAGATCATGGCTTTTGTCGGTTTCTTTAAAAATCATAATTATTTTCCTGTACATCTCTAGTCATACCGCGCCCATATTGTTATTGTGTTTACTGATCTTTCTATCATTATTGTACTGAATAGTATTCTTGGTAGCTTTTTTTTAAAATTCCCAAATTGCATTTATGTGTGTATTACTCAATTTAAGCAGCAACTATTATACATATTATCAAACTATTAAACCAAGCTAAATAAAGTACACACTCTGTGTTCATAATCGGCAATTGTGGAGTGTCATGCGAGATATCACGTTACAGCGTATTTTAGCAACGTAATTTTCTAATATCATTACAGCGATCAGCTGAAAGAGAAACCGGTTAAATATCAAGCTGGCGTTGGTGAAAAGGGGGGTAAGACAGGACTGCAGTATCTCTCCTTACCTGTTCAATATCTATGCCGAGCATTTTTGAAAAACGTCAAAAATAAAGAGACCAGTGACACTTTTGATCCATTCAGAATTGGTGGAAATCCAATTACAGAATTCAGAAATTCAGATGACACGATCCTCTTCATAAATAGAGATGAGAGATTAGAAAAGTGAACCCTCTCAGACAAAAGAAGCAGTTGCGATCACATATTTTTCTGAATTAAAAAAAAAAATATCACGCTCACAGACAAAACTTCATGTCAACCAAAAATTTTTTTTTTTTTTTCCCGCGTTTCCATCCTGTTTCAGGATATTGCGGTCAACACCAGCATCTTTCAGCTGTATGTTGATTCCTAGGCTAGATTACGCTCATCAGCACGCCACGACTTTCTGAGCGACCGGCTCCATACTCTCATAAGTCACTTTTGCAATTCGAACCACTGCTAATTCTCGTCGCGTCACGTGACGAGAGTATTCGGGGTTAGCGGAGAAAGCTGCTAACCCCTCGGCCATGGAGCCGGCTCAACCAAAAATTACAGTCAACAATAAAGACCCTGAAAGTGTCACAAACGTTGAATATGTTAGCTCCTTAATGGACAAAATTATCAGCAACAAAAAATAGTCTATATGTGTGTTGGTGATTAGGAGTGTGTGGTTGAGTTGAGTTAAGAACCGACATCACTGCACTCAGGACAATCCCAGACGTGCTCCGTCCCCTCGTTCAACAGCCAGCGAAGAGTCACACTACTAATCGTTCCCATCGCTATCTGATTAAAAGTTCTGCTGGTCTTCCCTCTCAGTTTTGGGATTCTTCCAGAACCCATGCCGATCCCCCGCCATCTCATTCTTTCCACATATGAGTTCTCAATCTCTTCCTCCGCCTTCCCCACTTGGTCCCACAAGCGCACGACCACCTCCCCCTTGTCCATAGGCAAAATTCCACCAAGAGGTGCCCTCCCTGCTAGCCTATCAGCCTGTTCATTCCCTTGTACACTCGCATGGCCAGGGCAAAATATCCATATAATTCTCACGATCTGTGACCTCTGAAGCGACGAGAGCCATTCCACACGAAACATTCCTTTCTCCACCTTGTTAAGCATACTCTTTGAATCCGTAATGAATACAACGTGTGTTGCAGTAGTCTCCTCTAGCCACCTGAATGCCGCTGTTACTGCCTCCACCTCCATTCTCATGCTGGAGTCGTAGTCTCATATGCCAGACTCTCCTTTTTCAAGGGGCTGCGGAAGTCTGTTGTCCGTAAAGTCACCTTCATCTTCGTCCCGGGACATGCGGGAGTCGAGGGAAATGAACGAGCTGACAAACTGGCTGGCTCTGCACCCCCTGTAGATGGCCAGCCCATGGATCGGCCGATGTTATCAACGTCCTTAAAGATATGACGAGAACAGAGGACTTTGACGTCAGTGATTCCACATCGCTGTCCAGGATGAAAGACCTGGGAGTAAGAATCGGCACAGCCAGACGCGAGAGGTACATCGGGAAAACAAAGCGCCTCGTCAACCAACACAGAACTGGCACTATTAGCCACCGGAAGCTGATGCACATGCTGGGGGGAGGATCTGAGCACCTATGGACATGTCCGGAGTGCAATGAAGATACCCCAACTGATAACTGATAACTGATAGCAGCATTCTGTATGCGCTCCAACCTTTCAAGCTGGCTTTTTGATACTGTCAGCAGCCCCAAACCATACTCAGTGACAGAAATTATTAACTGCTGAATAAGCCTGTACAGCATCCTCTGATCTACCACGGTTGCTGCATTAAGTCCCCTACCAGCCTTCACTACTAAAGCCTCCACATGATCCTTAAAAGACAAACACCTGTCAAAGGTGATACCCAAGTACTTCAATTTACTCTCTCGACTAAGAGGACATCCATTCAACATAATACCTGGGACGTCTGCCTTGACGATCCGGGTATCCAAGGAGTACCACACAACCGATGCCTTGTCTGGGTTTATGATGGCCCCTGCGTCCCTGCACCACTCCGCCACCCTGTTTACCGCCACCCGTAAGTCTTTCGCCAAACTGGCCCTGTCTCTGACCTGTCTGTACACCAGCACATCATCTGCAAATGTCAAGATTCTACCCACACCTGGTGTCTCAATAGCTGCGATTTTGCTGGTGTAGACATTAAAGAGCACTGGGGACAAGGCATATCCTTTCGGCAACACAGGTGTAATAGTACAGGGGTCAGAAATCCAGGAACCCATGCGCAGTGCAACCTTACGCTCATAAAGGACTGCCGCAACCCATCTAACAAGGCAAGGGCAGACCTCCATGTCCAACAGTGTTTGTATTAACCGATCATACCTAACCCTGTTATACGCATCCTCCAGGTCAAGAGCTACCGCCACTGTCTCCATTTTATCCTGGAAGCCCTCATAGACATCGAACGCAAAAGTTGCAGCATTGGCCCAGGTGTCCTTTCCCGGCCGGTAGCTCCCGAGTCCTTGGGGAAGCAGATGTTGCTGGAGCCTGCGTGCTACTATTTTTTCGAGGACTTTGCCATACGTGTTTTGCAGGGTTATGATTCGGTATCCATTAAGTCTGGAGTGATCCTTACCTGGCTTTGGGAGGGGGACCAGGTAGCTATGCAGCCAATCGTGGGGTATTTCCGCCGTATTGATGCTTAGGTTGAAACAAAGAGCCATCTCCTCCAAGTCCCCATCATTTATGTTCCTCATATGGGAGTACCTCACCCCATCCGGACCTGGCGCTGTGTCTTTAGCCCGCTTCAGTACCCGTCTAATGTCCTCCACTTTAATCTCACTGTCTTCCTTCCTAGTGACCCGTGACAAGGCTTATCTGACGTTATCTCTAATAGCCCTATCTTGCTGATCCGTCTGTTTTAAAAATCGCGCAAGAAGAGCCTCCCCTTTGTCCTTGTCAGTTGTCATAGGTCGATTGTTATCATCATAAACGGTGCCATGTGTACCAGGCATCACCTGTCTCTTCATCTGCCGATGCAGCCTCCAGAATTTTCCCAATGTCTCATCCCCACCGATTTCATTGATAAAATGTTCCCACTTAATTCTCTTTGCCTCAGTTGCCTGGAGTTTAAAATCCTGCACCTTTACTTTTTTAAATATCTTTCAGCCTCTTCCAATTATGTGTCAACTGAATTGGTTTCTCTCCGCACCCTCTGCCAATTCCTTATGGCCGCCCTCTTTTCCCTCCATGAATTCTCGACCTCTGGTGTCCACCATGGTGGTTGGGTAAAGATTCTTCTTGGTTTAGATCTTCCCTGTGATCTAAGACGCCCCAAGAGCGAAGAGTGGTCGCGATCATAACTGAATGCCCTGCGAGCTCTTAAAGTCCTAACTGTGCTGGACTTATGTATCAGCACAGAACATGGGAGGTGGTCACTTCCATGGTCTCCGAGGACGCTCCATTTAATATCTGATGCCGCCTCTTGGGATACAAGCTCCAGGTCGATGGCCGTGTCAGGGTCCCCCGGTCTCATTGCTAGCCTAGATGGTGTCCCGTCATTTAGACAGACAATATCCGTCTCAAGCAAGGCCTCAGCAAGAGCAGTACCCTGTCTGTTCTCTCCTGACCTGTCCCATTCCTTGGCTCGGGCGTTGAAATCAATACATATCAGATACATGGAACCTGTGGTGTCCACAAATCCTTTCAATCAGTCCCAACACTCTCTGCTTATACAAGATTCCCCACTCAAATATATATTTATCAGGTTCCAGCTGTATCGGCCGATTTGTATCCGCATTCCCTGCACCTCTTTACTCTCCTGACCCCACCCACTCATATCCAGTATTGAATGCTGTAAACCGTCCTTGACCACCAGAGCCTGCCCATGTCTTCCCTACCTAGTTGGGTTGATGTAACATGTATAGCCAGGACACATAAAAGAGTTCGTATTCAGTTCCTGTAACATCAGGACATCAAGATCGCAGACCAGTTTCTCCAGCATTGGTCCTCTTTGCTTTGCACTACGACAATTCCAATACCCAACCCGTACATTTTTGAGTCCTAAACGATCCATTTTCCTTCTACCCCTTCTGGCTCCAGCCCTCTTCTTCCCTTTCCTTTCCCCTCTCCCCTACCTCTCCTCCTCCGCTTCATTCTCGCCCCGCTGGCTGTTGTCAAAGGTATCGAGCACAAAGCATGTACTCCGTTGCTTCAGCGATAATTCTTTGTATTATTCATAGTTGGTTAGATATGACGGCAGGATATAATCGGTCACCCTGCCTGCTACGGAAGGTGAAGGGATGTCCCTCATGAGTCCATACGCCTGGCGCCGCCCCGCCTGCATACCAGACGTTCCACGTTCACGACCAACTCACCCGAAGCCATTCAGTCCTCGGCACGTTGGTCCACCTTAACTTGGGGGTTTATAATCGGAGTTTTCCATCTCCTAGATTGGCCACTGTAATAGCTAACGGGCCCAATCTACCCGGGGGCAAGAGGTTCCAGCGCCTCATTCCTGGCGAACACTGTAGATACATGGATACGGGGAACAAAACAGTGTTTAGTTAAAGATGAATCTACATAAAATTGCCTATTCAATCACAAACAGCCAAAAATACCGTGGTTGACTGCGATGTTCTGTCAAGGACATGCAATTAAAAACAACAACATTATAGTTTTTATCATACAATTCAAAACTGTTGTATGTCCACTCAATTGACATTTGTGTGTTCCTAAAAGGCATAGCTTAATCTCCATTCTACCATTATTATAGTGTTGGTTTTTCCTCCTAGCACTGTTTTCGTATGCATCGCTTTTATATTATTAATCAGCCTGATTTGGAATCAGGGCTTTCTGGCTGCCATCTCAATAGAAACCTAGAATCATGTTTCCAATCAAGTTTTACATTTTACAATATAATTAAAGCTCATCAGATTCTAAAATTAGCATTTTCATTTACATTAAACATTCTTCATTTAAGGCTGGACAGCCCGCTGACATTGGTTTTTCTCCCTAGAATTTCGTATGCACGATTGCTTTTTATATACTCCTAATGTAACTACTTCCCGTGTGTTACCCTTGCCGGTAAGGGTAGCACAGAATAATAACACTGTAACTGCCATGCATGTCGTAGAAGGCGACAAAGGCGAGTTGGTGTGTTACTGGCTACTTCACCCAACATATCCATAGAGCAAAGAAAAATCCAGCCAAACGTGGTGAAAGGATACTCAACATCTAGAAGTTTGAGGCGATACGGAGAAGGCCGTATTGTGTTAGGATAACTGACTACCTTATCTCACCTATGACAGTCTACTAAATTGGCACCCGGAATATTACATCCGTTGATTGATAAAAGTAGCTCAAGTTATCAAGGCATTTTTATTTTCATATCCTTTTGTTTCAGGACATCGCTGTCAACACCATCATTTTACTGCTGTCGTTAATGTCTTGGCAAGTTTATTTTCAGTAGTGTGCCATTGCTTTCACGAACACTCAAAGCGGGTCTGTCACCCATGTGTACGTGTGAACAAACTACACATACAACTGAACATATTCTTAAAAATTGACACATGATGACTAAATTGCGGTATCATTTCTGGTTATTCCATACGCACATTATTGCACAGCTATTTGAAAGCTTTCACGAACTCAATATAGAAAAGCTAAATGCATCCTAGTAACATGACCCCTTGTGTACACATTAGTAACAAGAAGCTGAAGAAACAAGAAGGAAATGAAAATTAAGGTAAGAAATATATTCCTTCTACTTCTTGTCACATTCTTTACACATTATTTACCCCATGTCTCTGTAAATTCTCTGTCTTTACTAATATTACACATTGCACCCCTCTCGGGAGTCTCCGTGGTGAAGTGGTCAAGCTGTCTGACTCGGGCTCTGAAGGTTGTATGTTCGATTCCGGACCACGTCCAGTATTTCACGAGTGCATTTTTTCGGAGACTCCCGAGGGTCGTCGCTGGAGCTACGGAGTTCGTTCTTTGTGCGACCCTTTCCGCGCTGAGGAAAGAGACTGAGCCATATGGGATAAAATCCCTGTGCAATGCAGTCGACCCTGTCGACTTTTAAGCGACTTTTATTTTATTGCACCCACTTCCATACGAATCTGGCAACGCCTTGTACTTGTGTCGTTACCCGAAATGACGTGGTTTACTGTAAGACTAGTTTGTTAGCGTGAATTCACTACATTTTCGCCAAAACATCACAGAAATGTCGCCGCTTTCGATGATTTAAGTTGCCTTTGGACCTATCAAAGACATATTCCTTGGGTCGGGGGTAAATATAAGGCGGCAGGAAAATTTTCATAATGATGCAACAGGCAGTTTTCATAAAAATTGATCGTGAATAAAGGCATTCATTTCTGAACAGACTATAGGAACTTGTTTTCCATTACTGTTCTTTCCAAACCACTGTGGTATGTAATATGGCCAAAGTATGTCTGCTCCGAGACATAAAGCTGCTGTTTGAGCAAGGTTTATTTAATGTTTAGATCTTGTACAATGAAAGCATTTTAATTCTTCTGTATCCAAGGTATTCTAATAAATTTTCTGTAACATTTACGTTAACAAGCCCTGGTTTTCTTATTTCTTGTTTTTTTTTTCTTCCCTGTATCCTCATCTCCCATCAGAGTATCGGCCCACAACCAACTCATGCCACACTCTACTATCTTTTGTTATCCCTGCCGCTCCTTCCATCCCCCAGTTATTATTTATTAATGTCTCCAATTCTCTTCACCTTCTACCATTAGATCTCCTTCTATTTTGTTTGTAGTGTTGAATCCAGTGAAAGGACTTAACTAAATACCAGTTAATTCATATTTTTAGTCTATTAGTAATTGTTTTAGCCGTTATCCATGTTTCTGGTTCATACAACAGTGTTGATTTATTTATTTGTTTGTTTGTTCGCATATCCTTTACAGGGCCGGCTCCCTGGCCGAGGAGGTTAGCGGCTTTCTCCGTTAATCCCGAATACTCTCGTGGTTGACCTGAGCGCTCGAGAATTAGAAGTGGTTCGAGTCGCGCCAGTGACTTATGAGAGTATGGAGCCGGTCGCTCAGAAAGTCGTGGCGTGCTGATGAGCATAATCTAGCCTAGGAATCAACATACAGCTGAAAGATGCTGATATTGACCGCAATATCCTGAAACAGGATGGAAACGCGAAAAAAAAATATCCTTTACAGGATATCGCTATAAACATCAGCATCTTTCAGCTGACTGCTGATTTCTTGGCAAAATTACGCTCAGTAGTTTACCATTGCTTTCCGAGTGACCAGCTCACATACCCCGTAAGTTACCGACGCGGAGAGAACCGCTACCGATTCTCGCGCAACGTCACGCTACCTACGAGAGTATACGGGATTACGGAGAAAGTCGTGTAACTCCTAGACCAGAGAGAACGGCGATTTAACATTACAGTTAAATATTCTAAGCTAGTTTCAAGTTTTAATTTTGACTTTTACAAGTTTCCTATGCCGGTCTCCCTAGCATCTTTTTCCGTAACCCCGAATACTCTCGTGGTTGACGTGATCGCACGAGAATTGGAAGCGGTTCGAGTCGCACCAGTGACTTATGAGAGTATGGAGCCGGTAGCTCAGAAAATCGTGGCGTGCTGATGAGCGTAATCTAGCCTAGGAATCAACAAACAGCTGAAAGATGCTGATGTTGACCGTAATATCCTGAAACAGGATGGAAACGCGGAAAAAAAAAGTTTCCTGGTGTTATTAAAGTTCCTCCCACCTTTTGTATGAACATATGCAAATTGTTTTCTGTTCTTATATCTTTGTCTATTTTGATATATCAGTTAGGTGCTTAATATTGCCTCTTGAAGTGAGGTTTCACCAAAGGAAATCTGGCTGTTGTTTGTTTGGTTTAATCTCAGTATCTTTGTCTTTCCTCTATGCATGTTTAGACATAATTGTTGTAACCTCTCATCAAGTTTGATTAGTTAAATTTAATTTGATTACGTGTGTGTGTGTGACAGGAGTGCGACATCGTCGGTGAAGTCCATATCAAGTTGCTTTGTTAGAATCCACTGAATTCTGTTTCTGGTGGTAGTTGTCGTTGTCATATCCCAGTCTATAGTCAGTAAATATACTAATGGTGACAAACGGCGACCCTGTCGTAGTTATGTTTTTAGTTCAAAAGTATCTGCCAGGTTTCCCTCATGAAGAAATCCAAATTTCATACTTTCTTATGTTGCCCTAATAATTTTTTTTTTTTTTAGGTGTGGGATCCCATAGTGACGCAATAGCTTTCTTTAAGATCCCTATCGATGCTGCCAAAGGCCTTATAATACACAAATCCAATTTAAAGTTACAAATACATTTCAATACTTTGCGCTATTATAATGCGTTGTGTGACTATCTGGTTAGTGCGGGATCTGTTTTGTCGGACACCTGCCTGTTCATCTCTTAAATCATCATTCGCAACTGCGAGCTCTATCAATAACACGTCCCTCAAACAGTTCAAGAAGCCTGATACTGGGGAGGAAAATATCACGTAGCAAAACCAACAACAAGAAACACCAGACTCACAAGATGTGCAGCGTGGGAGCCGACAAGACTGTACAGAAGACGAGCAGAGAGAGCCTGTCTGCGAGATGCAACAAAAAACCTGAAACTACAATCACCTTAATAGAAGCTACCACGAGGATCGTCGACAACCCACCACAGACAAGAGTCAAGACAGCCGAGAAGCAGAGAGAGAGAGGAGAAAGACACCAGAGGCGGAAACACCGACTCACACCGACTCACAAACGTATCCAAGTGGAGCTGACAGATGAACACATCCTGAAGCAGCTGCAACAGGAGAATCTCCATATTCAAATCTTGAGGAGGGAATGGATCCTGACATACTCCAAGATCCCTACTACGCTAGCGGTGCGGTGGTGACGACTGCGGGAAGCGAGATACCAATCCAGGTATCGATCAACAAGAAAGTACAACAACCTGAAAGATTCATACCAAGAATCACCCAATGCTCAAGATGTCAGAAGGCCGGCCACAGCAGAACAACATGCCTCAGCAAGACAGAGATGTGACGATACTGCGTCGCACACCACACCTTCAAGGAATGTCTGCTGGCCAAGCAGGACAAGGGACTTCCGAACACCCAACAACAGCAGAAAACCTGCCTTGGCAAGCATGGAACAAGATAACTGGGCTGTGCGTACCTCCAAAAACACAGAGACGTCTTACAGATCGCCATTACCACAAAGACACCATATAAGGAAACAATGCGGAGATGCAAGACATCCTCGTGCATCTCGCAAGCTGAAAGATCTCAACTGCAAAGCCAGATAGACGAGTTAAAGAAACAAGTCAAGCTACTTCAAACACCAACACCAACCAACGACAATGAAAATCTACTGGCCGAAATGAAAAAGATCTAGCACAGCATCAAACAAGAGATGGAGCACATGACCGAGATGAAGAAGGAGAACGAAGAAATCCTACAAATGACCAAGACCGAAAGAGAACAACTGAACGCCAATACAAACCAACAGAAGCCATGCAAGAGACCACAGAAAAGCCGCAAGATGAAACCCAACAAAAGACCACACCGGAACCGCAAGCTAAAGCCAGTAGCCCAACCATGACGCCCAAGAAATTCAAGGGGGGGAAAATATCGTACCAGACCGCTGAAGAAAACCCTGATGAGCACAAGGACGACGACATAGAGCACACCCCGCCCGCCCAACCATATACATTGGAGGAGCTCCTCACGGAGAACGCAGAATACGATAGGAAAGAGCAATTCAAGCGCAAGGAATTCAGGAGGCACAAGGAAGAAAAAAAAAAGAAGCCCAAGAAATTCAAGGGAAAACCAATGTCCCGCCAGACCTCTAAAGAATGCCCAGACATAATCTGGGATGACGAACACCCAGATGGGTACTATATGGATGGCACAGAGATCGTCTCGTGGTTGACCACAGAGGAAGAAATCGAAAGGCAGCAGAAACTCAAACACGAAAGTGAAAAAAGGCGCAACGAGGAAAATGAAAACATCGAAAAGCTTCTACAGACAATACACAAAAAAAGGAGGCAAAAAGACCAAATAAAAAGTTCTTACAAGGACTGCAACCAGTCAAGCCAGACGAGCCAGAAGCCTTCAGACGAACCGGGCACACAGGACAACTCGCCGACCAACTCCCCAGCTGACGTCATAGTCACAAACGCTTACATAACCAGTCCGAGATAGGACTCACTCATAAGAGCGCACAGACAAAAACAGGGTTAAACTCACAATAATCACGGACCTCACCTCTAGCCAAGGCTGAAGAAGCAGGCTGAACGAGGCCGAATTTGGAATTTTTGTTTTTGAATCAAGCAAGTTCATCTCTTAGCTGTTTGTCAATGGCAGCTCTTAATCTCCCCAGAATGATCTTGCTTAATATCTTTCCATGCACTGACAAAAGCATTATTTCTCTATAATTTTCACATTCTAGCAGGTACCCTTTCTTAGGCAACTTCAACAAATAACTTTTTCTCCAGTCTACTGGCATTTCTTCTGTCTCACAGACTCTACCAAATAATGTATGCAGCAGTTCAAATGTTTATATTGAATGTAGTAGCTTCTGCTGGGATACTATCTAATCTAGCAACTTTCCCATCTTTCAGTAATTGGATAGCTTTTTAAATTTCTTCTTTAGATGGTTTTTCACAGTTGATATTCAGCTCCACTTTTAGTGGTTGGATATCAGGTTGGACGTTTGGAATGGATCTATTCAGAAGATCCTTAACGTTTTCAATCCACCTGTTCATTTGATCTTAATTGCAGGTGAAAACTCTCCCTTTACTATCTTTGAAGTCCACTTGATTGATTATATTTTTCTACCAATTTCGTTGTGGTGCTTTGAGGATTCTCTTCTTTGCCTCTTCTACAGCCTGTCTTGATAGATCATCGAAATATTGTGTTCTATCCTCCCTTATGCTCTTCTTAATTTCTTTTCTAGCTTCTGTATAGTTTTCGTGGGCTTTGATTTTAGCATCTCAACAGAAAATATCCTGGAAATTAAAGGGCACTCAGCCTGATATTTACCACATCACCAATCTTGTACCGACTGGCCTATACAATGTTGGGACAAATACCATATACTCGGGAGTCACTGTGGCGAAGTGGTCAAGCCGTTTGACTCGTGCTCCGAAGGTTGTGGGTTCGATTCCGGGCCGCACCCTTCGGTTTACGAGTTAAATGTTTCGGAGACTCCTGTGGGTCGTCGCTAAAAGCTACGGAGTTCGTGCTTTGTGCGACGCTTTACGTGCTGCGGAAAGAGACCGAGCCATATGGGATAAGACCAGGTGCAATGAAGTCGACCCTGTCGACTTTTAAGCGACTTTTTAACCATATACTCAGTTCACGTTAAAGCGTGCCAAAGGGCTCTTGTTAACAACCCTGAACTGAAAATAAAAACTATCTGAAACTCAGACCGCATAGGAAGACTCAAATAGGAGGGTGAATCTGCAACCACCCTCGTGCATTGAGCGCCAAGTAAAATAAGAAACAATTTACTTATTCTCATTGAAGTTATCATACACATTTAATTAAGCTGGCAACTCGAGTAGAACTGCTGCGACCGGCAACAGCGCGGCCGCCATCAAAATGATTGTCGGTTACTCGATAGTCCAGGCTTCGCTTCCCCTACGAATAATGTGTTACAGTAATCGGATTTAGAGTATGGAAATTAAGCACAGAGGGGAATTCATCTCGCTTTTGCATAGCATAAAAGGATAAAGAGAATATTTTAGAGATATTTGTCATGCTATCGTTGGGCTGCTGTAGGCTTTAGACCACAAATCTTTTACAATCACCCACACTGCCTGCCTGCCTGCCTGCCTGCCTGCCTGCCTGCCTGCCTGCCTGCCTGCCTGTCTGTCTGTCTGTCTGTCTGTCTGTCTGTCTGTCTGTCTGTCTGTCTGTCTGTCTGTCTGTCCGTCCGTCCGTCCGTCCGTCAGTCCGGCCGTCAGCCCGCCAGCCCGTCCGTCCATGCAGGCAAGCAGGCAGGTAGTGATGGATGGATGCCTGCGTACTTGCATGCGTGTGTGCGTGCATATAGATAGTTAAATAGATCTGTATGTCTGTCTGACTATCTGTTCGTATGTGTGTGTTTGTGTGTGTATCTGAGAGCGTGCTTATATGTGCGCGTGTTCGCGTAACGTGTGCGCGTGTAGGCATTGTGCGTGTGTGCTTAGTGTGTGACAGAGACGCTTAGTGATTTTATAATCTGCGTTAATATTGGGAATGTAAACTGTTGTATATATATACGACGAGAATTACAGAATGCAAACCAAACAAACAAAGAAGTTCTATATCGAATTAGAAAGACAAGATAATTTGGTCACATCAAACACCATAAGAATTAATCTGCTGAAAGCTACAGTGGAAGGAGGAGCCGAAGGGACAAGCGATTAGTAGGGATTCAGGTGATACGAGGTATAAACGGACAGACAAGTCCCAAGGTATGGCCACTAGACAGCCTGGCAGGGGGGATACGGCGATGATTTGTTTTACATTTTATTTTCACGTTTCAATCTGTCTCATGCTGTTATTATGCTTTAATGTAACCACTGTAGTAGTTTCCTCCGTGGGCTTAACCCTAAAACTACCAGGATTGTTTAGCAACACAAGTTACCAATGGGGTCCATATGGACCCCACCACTTAATCGATATTTTAAATAGTTTAGCATGATTATGGGGAATATATTGCTAGCAACCATACTTTTGTATGGATGTTAAACTTAGGACAATGAGCAGTCAAGCTGAAAAAACATCCGAATGGCTGCAGAAATGTGGTTTCTGAGGAAAATGCAAAGAATTTCATGGACAGACAGAAAAACAAGTGACCAAGTACTACAGGAAACAAATGAAAATCGTAAATTGATTAGAGAAATTAGACGTAGGCAGTCAAAATGTTTTTGGACATGTTATGAGAAGAAATGAATTGGAGAACTTGGTGACAACTGGCAAGATCGAAGGGAACACACCAAGGGGAAGACCGAGAAGCAAATACCTGGATAGCTTGGCTACGTGGCATGGTCGAGACAGGAACACTAAACTGATCCACAACTCTGGTGATCGAGTGAAATGACGAGTCATGACCGCCCACGTTTTCCGGCATGGCACATGATGGATGGATGGATTGCTAGCAAATTCATAAAATAGATAACATATTAACGCAAAGTTAAGAAAGGTAGAGAAAATGAAAGTTGACACTTGGGTCCATTTGGACCCCATGGTCGTTCTAGGGTTAAATGTGTTTTCTTGTTGTTATTTGTTGATAAAGTCTTGTCGCCGCAGCGTCCCAAGTTTTCCGTAATTGTAATTTATAAACCTGTCCTGTACTCTGTATTTGAAAAAAATATATTTGTTACGTTTGACATATACAACCGTTGTAAGTTGTTCACGCGCGCGCGTGTGTGTTTATGTGTGTGTGTGTGTGTGTGTGTGTGTGTGTGTGTGTGTGATTGTGTCTGTGCGTGTCTGTCTCTGTGTCTATGAGTGTCTTCTCTGTCTGTCTACATGTCTGCCCTGTGTCTGTGAATGTCTTCTCTGTCTGTCTACCCTGTGTTGTCTTCTCTGTCTGTCTGTCTGCCTGTCTGCCTCTGTGTCTGTGTCTTCTCTGTCTGTCTACCTGCCTGTCTCTATGTCTGTGAGTGTATTCTCTGTCTGTCTACGTGTCTGCCTCTGTGTATATGAGTGGCTTCTCTGTCTACCTCTCTGCCCCTGTGCTTGTGAGTGTCTTCTCTGTCTGTCTACCTGTCTGCCTCTGTGTGTGACTTCTCTGTCTGTTTACCTGTCTGCCCCTGTGTTTGTCAGTGTCTCCCCTGTCTGTCTACGTGTCTGCCTCTGTGTCTGTGAGTGGCTTCTCTGTCTACCTCTCTGCCCCTGTGCTTGTGAGTGTCTTCTCTGTCTGTCTACCTGTCTGCCTCTGTGTGTGACTTCTCTGTCTGTTTACCTGTCTGCCCCTGTGTTTGTCAGTGTCTTCTCTGTCTGTCTACCTGTCTGCCTCTGTGTCTGTGAGAGACTTCTCTGTCTGCTTACCTTCTGCCCCTGTGTTTGTCAGTGTCTCCCCTGTCTGTCTACCTGTCTGCCTCTGTGTCTGTGAGTGTCTTCTCTGTCTGCCCATGTGGGCAGAGACTGTAGTAGCGTCCGATTGCCGGGTTCTTGAACTCATATGATGAGATATATGTAAGAAGTGTGGGAGTGGCAGCTAACTACAAGGGGCTTCTCATAAGTCTAGCCTGACCATGAAGAAATAGGCGAAGAAAATTGAAATTTGGCGCAGTGCTTATTCCTGTTCAATGTAGCCACCACCTGAATTTATGCATTTCTGCCATCTCTGCGTGACCTTGAAAATACATTCATAATAAAACAACCTATTGTTCGAACTAAACCAGTTATCACAAGCTAGTATGACATCTTTGTCACTGTCAAAACAATTTCCTTTCAGCTGTGTTTTTTTTTAAATTTAAGATGTGAGAATAGAAAACAGTTTGATGGTGCCAAATCTGGAGAATATGGTGGGTGTGGAAGAATTTCAATATTAAAATCTTTGGCAGTTTGCAGCACAAGCCGTGCTTTATGGGATGGCGCGTTGTCTTGATGTAAAGGCAGAATGTGCGTACGCGCTATCCCTCGTTTTCTGGTCACAGACTTTCTTAGTTTGATAAGGAGATCTGCATAGTACTGCCCATTAACCGTGTTGCCATGAAGCATATAATCTTTCAATATGACACCTTTGACGTCCTCCAAAAAAAAAAAACAGTCATCTTCACTTTTCTTGCAGATTTTTGTGCTCTTGGCTTGACATGTGTTGGTGAGCCCGGGGTTTTCCACTGCATGCTGGCAATTTTGGATTCTGGGTCATAATGTGAATCAAAGTCTCATCTACTGTAACCATGGTCTTCAACATGTTTTTCGACCGCCAAATGTTCAGCAACTGGCCACAGCAATCAACCCGTGTTTGTTTCTGTTCACATGTAAGCAGGCGCGAGACCCAGCGGGCACATACTTTTCTCATGTTCATTCTGTTGTGTAAAATTCTAAAAACTGTACTCTTACTCAGTTTTGCTGAACCCGATATCTCTGTAATTGTCATTTTCCTATCCTGGTCTAAGATTTTCTTCACTTTTGCAGCATTTGCATCATTGCACTCTGAGGACGGTCACACTTACACTGCAAACACCTACGTTTTACAGACGCATACGAAGGACAGACTTCCTCAAATACTGGCTCCGTCTCGCTGTGTATTTCTGTAGGTGTTTTTCCCTGTAACAACAAGAATTTTATCACAGTCTTGGCGTCTGATTCCTCCTTTGTTCTGACAAACCGTTGGATATGCAGATCTGGTTAATAGGGTGTGTTGTGTCATGCACCATATCGTAAAAACCAGTTGAGGAGGGAAATTCATAATTCACATATCCATTACAAATTGAATGAGCTATACATGTGCCAAATTTCAATTTTCTCCGGCTGCTCCTTCATGGTCAGGCTAAAGACTTATGAGAAGCCCCTTGTATGTCATATGTCAGTGCTTTA
Organism: Cepaea nemoralis; assembly: GCA_014155875.1. NCBI lineage: Eukaryota > Metazoa > Mollusca > Gastropoda > Stylommatophora > Helicidae > Cepaea > Cepaea nemoralis. The sequence goes on from JACEFZ010015475.1 coordinate 1,102,347, forward strand.
GACTAAAAGGTCCTAGAAAAAGGCGAGATATTTGCATCATATGAGATGATATGCTTAAGAAACGCAGCTGAAAAAAAAAGAAAAGATAAACAAATGAGAAACGAAGAACAAGTGTAGGTATGACACCGATTACTGACTTTATCCTTTTATACCTACTTTTGCCATTATGGAGTAATATCAGCAACAGAGCTGATCTAGAACACCAAAGAGAGGCATGAACGAAAACGCCAGCTGGCATGGCACTTGATGATGATGATGATGATGATGATGATGATGATGATGATGATGATGATGATGATGATGGTGATTACCAACACGTCACACTCACAGATAGACTCCGCATTACAACTTAGAAGCGTTCGGCCATAACGGCGATTATGTTCATACCTCCCCGTACCGGGAGGGGGTAAGTTGCGCGCCTGATGTCTTTCTTGGATGTGGTAGCCGTTTCTCATGCAAAAGGATTAAGTAGATAAGGAACTAATTCGAACGCAATTCGTAACCCTGCATACCGCGTTCGAAACACTGATGCTGGTGATTTGGCAGCAGACCGCCTTTCGTCGGTTTTCATCAAATAGCATGCATGCCGGTCGTTCAGAAACAAAAAATAAATTACTGAACGTCAAGTTGCAAATAAATAACAAACAGCCAACAAATCCCGGAGTTGACTGCGACATCCTGTAAAGGTTATGCAACTGGTTAGTTAGTTAGTCGCGGTTCCAACTTCACAGCAACGGGTCGTCCTTATTATGCTCCGTTCCTGTGCCAGTGAATATCACACAAAACGCTCCTCACTGCCCAATGTGAAAAGCGGAAAAGACAGGAGTCTCGACAAACAACAGCCCGCACAGATACACTGTGCATAATGCCACCACCAGAATGTCAACACAATAGTCCGCCACGAAACATCCAGTTTATCTCTGATGGAATCGGCAGTCATTTTCCCATCTGGATGTTTCTTAGATGTTCATCCACACAGTCCACGAAAATACAGTTTATCATCGATGACAGTGGCAGTCAACCAGAAGCCAAGCAGCCACGCATTTCTGCATAAGGCAAAAACCGGTCATCTCTGGGACATAGCCAGCTGCCATCGCTCCGAACATGCAGTCACGTTCCAAAAAACCTCGGGCAGATTCAAAAGCATTTCACACGAAACTCACAGCTCACAGTGTCGCGCCACACACTCACTCAGTAGCAAGGCGACGGAACCATCAAGCCTCCTTAGTCGCCTCTTACGACATACGTGGTAGACTACAGTGGTGCAATTCTTTGCTTCCCTTATGGGCCCCGGCAACTAGCTATAGCCTATGACAGGTCTAACAAAACGGTAGAGAATTTAAATGATCTTAGAATTATACCACTCATGAACTGGAGGAAAGGAATTTCATGACATCCTGACGATACACGTGCAACAATTGACTTTATTGAACACCAAAGAATGAAATGGCTTTAACATTAGCTTGGATGGAACAAGATCAACCAGCGGCTGGAGATTCTCGATCCCTTGCCAGATTATCTGCTTCATGCATTTTCATGTCCAAGCTACCTTCAGTGCCCTGTGTTCATCTTTGTCCAGGGCGACCACTTATATTATTTTCCAAGATACGTTTATGAGCCAGTTTTATTCGATGTTTAGATGTGATAGAATGTGAATATTTGTCTACTTCTTGGTCCACTATACTCTAATAAATTGTCTGTAACGCTTGAGTTCAAAAGCTCCGATTTTCTACTTTACTGTTTGCAAAATGATCCTCGACTGCATCCGTATGTTGCCGCAGGAAAGATGTCTCAAACATTTCACTTGAACGTGTTTGCTGGTGTTGTGCCATAGGCTCTTAACGCTGTTTAATAGCTACATAGCTGTGGCCAGTTTACCGTCTGACGTCTGTTGATCATGGCGCCAAAATATTTAAAGTTGGTGGCATTTTCTAGTCGAATAGATGCCCTGAAGATGTGGATATACAGAAGAATATGTCGTATTTCATGGAAACAGAAACAATTAAATAAAGAGGTTCTAGAAATACTGGGAATGAAAAGAGAGTTGATGAAAGAAATAAAAAAAGAGGCAAGTGAAATATTTCAGTCACGTTAAAAGACATAACACTCTTATAAAAACCATACTGGAGGGCAAGATTGAGGGCGAGCAAGAGGTAGACAACGATACATGTGGGAAGGTAACATCAAGAGATGGACGAACATCACTCTGACAAAATGTAGTCAAGGCTAGAGACAGACAGTGTTGGGGATCCATTGCAGCCAACCTTCATTGTGGAGACGGCACCTGATTGATTGACTGACACTTTCAATTTCTTAAGTGATGACTGAAAAGTTCTGTTGACATCTAAAGAATGTGGATGATCCAATTCTAATACAAGTGGTCGGTTCTCTTCATTATTTGGGGTTTTAACGACGCCTTCATGGGATACCTAAGGATAAGATGACGTGGAGTGAGTTGGTTTTGGGTGTTTACCTTAATGAAGGATGTTAGGCGAAAGAAGAAGTATATTCACCCTTAACTGACTACGCCCCACTTCCATACATCAGAACTGGCTCGATACACTTCCTAATTCTATGTCTTACCTCCAATGACGACAATATGTTGCTACAGTTTTCGCTTTAATTGCATTCGCCATGACAACACAACCAAACTGTTATTTTATGATTTTTTGTCCCAGAGAAAATTGAATGTAAATCTGTCAATCCACCAACCAAAATAAACTACAGTACAATATCAAAGATGCGAGCCGCGGTAGCGCAGTGGCTAGCACTCTTGCCTGTCGGCCATGTGATCACATGTTCGAATCCGTCTCAAGGTGGGGTTAAAAGAAAAAACCTCAGCTTCCACTCCGATCTAAACTGGATACCAAACTGCCAGCTGAATATTAACATATCACCCGTAGAGCTCCGAATGTATATAAAACTATGGGTTTAGCACTATATAGCTGTTGTCACTAAAAGTGCTGAAAAAGGGTCGTTGCATTTTATAGTAATAACAGTTCGGCACATTTATAAATCAGCAAGCGTTTGAATACAAAGCGTGCATGAAATTAAACTGAATCGTTTTCATATTAGTGTGCATGAAATAAAACGAATCGTTTCCCCCAGGAACGGTAATCATTAAAATAATACTGTAAAATGTAATCAAGAGCGCCTTTATTTTTATATGCCAAGGTTGGAGTGGTAAATGATGAAATTTATTTAGCCATGACGTAGATACTTTTATGCAATGGTATTAATTTCCATTGCATTGATCAATACTATGTGCGATTGTGAATGATACACATATCGTGCCCGGGGGGAACATGGAGAGATATTTGACAGAATGAAATTAACAAGGAGACAGGCATACGTATATACTCGTCTGCCTACCTGCCTGCCTGCTTGCTTGCTTGCCTGTCTACAAACATACTTTGTGAATACAGCAGTGAAAAAATGACACACAGACATACACTTACGTAAAACAGATAAAATGGACAGATTACAGACCAACATATAGACACACACAGATGATGTAGCTCTATACACACCCACACGACCGTATATATATATATACATATATATATATATATATATATATATATATATATATATATATATATAATATATATATATATATATATATATATATATACATATAGAATCAGCATCGGAGGACGAAACATTAATAACATTAGATATGCAGCTGTTACAGTATTGGTTGCAGACAATGAGCAGGATCTGCAACAATTAGTAGATGAGGTTCTTGCACACAGTGAGCAACTGGGGTTAGAATTAAATTTTAAAAAGACACAGATTATGGTGGTCACTAGGAAGAACGAAATACCACAATGTAATATACAAGTAAATGGGGATATTCTTCAACAAGTGAATTGGTACAATTATCTCGGAATAGTCATAACATCCGATGGGAGATGCCTTGAAGAGATTAGAACAAGAATCGTCATGGCGAAAGTAGCCTTTAGCAAAATGAAAAACACACTGACCAATAAAAAAATGTTAATTGAAACGAGAAAAAGAGTGTTGAAGGGCTACATAGAGCCTGTTCTTTTGTATGGATCTGAAACTTGGACAATGAGCAGTCAAGCTGAAAAACATCTGATGGCTGCAGAAATGTGGTTTCTGAGGAAAATACAAATTACATGATCTACGGGCTAACCATTCGCTATCGCGCTCATGACGGCCTGTGCACTTGGTAAGCGAAATTTAAGGGAAACAAATACGTCTTTTTCACGAAAACATAATATTAATTTTATGGTTTGCAAGGGACATAACTCGCAAACATTTTTCTAAAGAAGCAATTAGTTACATTTATTGTTAAATGTTTAATATAATGACAACACCTATTCACAGTTAACAAAATAACTTGACATCCTAAAGTTTGAGATACTTTACTGATAAAATAAAAGTGAATAAAATGTACTTGTTAAAGCAATATATACAATGTTTTAACACTGCAAGCTCCGTGCACGATGTTAACTACTGTCCCCTATGGACGACCTGATATTATTACTCTGGTTTCTCTTCACAACGTAAACATTTTACGTTTTGAGATATATGTATGCGATGATCACAATTGTGTTCTTGAAGATTTAGACGTGGTGGGTGGGGAGGTGAGAACACAGCTGAGGAGAGCCGGTAGGGACATCATACATCAACTTGACACACTACGAAATATCATCGACACACACAACCTCACAGACGCATTCAGGCATACACACCCCGCCTTGAAGAGATTAGAACAAGAATCGTCATGGCGAAAGTAGCCTTTAGCAAAATGAAAAACACACTGACCAATAAAAAGATGTCAATTGAAACGATAAAAATTGTGATTACAATTGTGTTCTTGAAGATTTAGACGTGGTGGGTGGGGAGGTGAGAACACAGCTGAGGAGAGCCGGCAGAGACAGCTTACATCAACTTGACACACTACGAAATATCATCGATACACACAACCTCACAGGCGCATTCAGGCATACACACCCCGACAGTAGAGAAACGACATACACAATCAAAACACACAACAGATCATCTAGATTAGACCGGATTTACACGCCCGCAACACATCACATCATACAAACCAAACACCTACGGGAAACATTAGATTACACAGACCACAAAGCGATACTAGTACACATCAGCACAAACAGCACAAACACGCAGCCAAACAAAAGGTCACATCACTGGAAGTTCAATAATTCACTATTGGAACACTCAGAATATGTAAAATATATGACACAGCTCATACACACTTACACAGACAATATACCGACTGAAAACATCACACAAATCTGGGCCTTATTGAAAAACACCATACGAAGCAGAACACAACATCTAGCAACCATGATCCACAAAGACAGACTAAGACAGGAGCGCATCATACAGACAGCCATACGACTAACAAAACAAACAGACAGAGATGCACATCACTTACACACACTAGAAGCACAACTAGAAGAACACCAACAAGACAGATATCTGGGTGCTCTTCTCAGAACAAAACTCAACACAATTACACAAGAGACAGCTACGAGGCAATATTTAGCAATAGAACAGAACGTACAACGTAACAGACAAATAAGCAAAATATCTGACATGCAAGGAAACATGCAGACAGAAACACCACACATAGAGACTGCTTTCCAACAACACTACACACAACTATTCACAGCAGAGACAGTCGACACCCAGATACAAGACAACTTCTTACAGTACACAAAGAAATTATCTGACACAGACAGAGACACACTGGACACAGAACTGACACTGACAGACATAACACAGGCACTAAGCACACTAAACAAAGACAAAACTCCAGGACCAGACGGTTTGACAGTAGAATTCTACCAACACTTCTTCCCTATTCTAGGCAATCTTCTCCTCAAAGTCTATCAGGAAGCCTTTGACAAAAAAAAATCTCCCGGACAGCTGCAACATGTCTTACATTACACTCATATGCAAAGATAAAACTGACAAAACACAACTGAAGAACTACAGACCAATTTCCTTACTCAACACAGACTACAAGATACTCGCCAAATCACTCACCAACAAACTTAAACCTTTCATGCCAACACTAATACACCCAGACCAACAGTGCAGTGTCAAAGACAGAAATATACACAACCACACACCTCATTAGAGACATAATCAACTACACACATGGGAAAGACTGTCCATCCTCCATCTTATCATTGGATCAAGAAAAGGCCTTCGACAGAATTTTCCACACATACCTGCATAGGACACTAGAACTTTGTAACATAGGAGAAGTACTACAGGCAGTGGATACAGATCTTGTATAAAAATCCTGAGAGCAGAGTGTTGGTGAACCATTCACTGACAGCTAGCTTCAGGCTCACGAGATCTGTAAGACAGGGATGTCCCTTATCACCACTCCTGTATGTGCTCACCCTAGAACCTTTATTAGAGAAGATAAGGCAAGACACTAGTATTAAAGGAACCTTCCTGCACGGGATAGGAGAGCAGAAGCTCATCGCCTATGCAGATGACATTGCCTTCTTTCCCACCAGCAACACATCAATAAGGAATATACTCCACACCTTTACCCATTTTGGAAAAGGCAGTGGAGCCAAAATTAATGTACAGAAATCACAGATAATGGGTCTGGGAAAGTGGAAACAAAAGGCTGATTTCCCTCCAGATCTGAAACACATAGACACCATGAAGCTGTATGGGATCACATTTCCATGTGATCCCACAGAAACACACAGACAGACATGGCACGCACTGACCGAACAGATCACAGACATGTTACACAGGTATAGGTACAAGACATCCACAATATTTGGTAGAAGCACAATAGTCAACACATACATATTACCCAAAATAATATATTTAGCGAACAGTACTGGACCCTCCCAAACAGACCGTCACAAACATAAACAAACAAATCAGACGCTTCATCTTCACCAACACAATACACAGCATTCAACACAAAACTCTCATACAAGACAGGAAACAAGGGGAGATTGCACTACAGGACATCCAGACAAAAATACTGTCACTTAGAATCAGTCACATAGGTAAAATCATCAGACACCCAGAACAGAACAGACTAGCACTATACTACATAGGCCACAACATCAAACATCTCACACCTCTTAACAATGCAACTGCACACTACCAGGGAAGACTGCCAACATTCTATCAGACATGCATACAGGCAATAAAAGGACATGAACAGTTAATACAGCAAACAACACACACAATATACAAACATTTAGTTAGAGAACAAGCACCATCACTAAGACTTAGGATTAAAAGAGGACACAAATACTTCATGACTGACTTCACATGCACCTTTTCAAACCTACACAACAAACACATAACTCCAAAAGCTAAGGAAATCACACATAGACTGTTATACAGTATGACCCCCACAACACAGGTAGAAGCATACATATCCAAACAATGTCAGTTATGTAGGAACAACACACAAGAGACAGAGGAACACATTTATTATACATGTCCAACAATTACTGCCACACGCGCAACACTCAAACACCTCATACAAACGCACACAGGCAAACAAACCGACATATATAAAGCAATTTTTCTCAATACTATACCAAAGACAGCTAAGGACATACATACAAAACTACTTGTAGCACTTTCATACTACAGACAACTTATATGGACCTGCAGAAATTTTGCCAGATACAAACACCACACATATAACACACACTTAATCTCCTTTATGTACACACACAAAATATCACAACTATTTCCAGAGTAAATCATATGTATTCTTCCTTATTGTATTACACATTTGTATACATGAGTGCGAGAAAGAAAGAAGAAACTGTGAGTGAATGGTGAGTGAATGATTAAAAAGATCACATATGGTCAAAAGACCAATGAAAAATCCCTTATGTAAAGAATAGTGGAAGTATAAATGCTTGTATTATTTGTTTCAAAAGGATGGTTTCAACCCATATAGATAAAGGGGAAAAGAAAAAAGGAGAAAAGAAAATCAACTCCTCCCATTCCAAATTACTATTAATGGAATGTTTGCTTTAAATGCACTTGTTGTGCTATACTACCACCACTACTAAGATTATCACTTTAGTAAATAGAACCACATATCTATCATGCTATTATTATTATTATTATTATTATTATTATTATTATTATTATTATTATTATTATTATTATTACTATTATTATTATCATTATTATTATTACTATCATTATCTTACCCTTATTATCTTTAGTATAATTAATTTTAAAAGTATTAATGATATCATTATTAATTTACAACTTCATCTCCCATGTCCCCCCCCCCCCCCTTTGCTTAAGGTTTGTTGCTTTTGCTACTACCCCCACTGGTTGTTTCGAACATTTAACCTGCCTGTACCATCATTAGTGGTCATGAGGCATTGGTGGAGTGGAACCAATTGGTGGGAGTGTAGTGAGAGAAACAAAAATGTAAATATTTCCCTTTCTCTTTGTCGCCCCCTTTGAATCATGTGAGTGAGTGTTGAATGAATGAATACAAAACCACATATGGTTACCAAACCAATGATACTGTAAAAATTTGTGTAAATACAAATGCTTGGGGAAATGAGGGGGGAAAAAACAACTCCTTTTACTCCAACTATTATTAAAAACTGCAGTTTGCATTTGTAGGTACCTGCTATGCTATGTTAACACCATTCCAAAGAAAATCATCCTAGCAAATGGAATCACAATTTGTAAAAAGGTTATCATTTTCATAACTATTATTACCATTGCTGGTTTTTATATTGGCTGTTATTACCCTCAGTATGTCTCTTCTTGTCATTATTATCATTAGTAATAAAACAAAAACACTTTTCCCATGTGCCCCCCCCCCTCGCTCATGGTTGTTGTTGCCTTTGCTGATACCCACACCGGTTTGGTTCAAATATTTATCCTGCCTTTACCATCATTGCCCAGATAGTGGTGATGAAGGCATTAGTGGAGTGGAACAAATTGGTGAGAGGATGGCAAGAGAAACAAAAATGTAAAGATTTCCCCTTTTCCTTGTTTAACCCCCATTCACATGTAAATGTGTTCAAGGAATGGAATATGCTAATGGATAAATTTCCTATGTTGTAAACACAAAATATCACAGATATCTCTAGAGTAAACACAAGTACTCTTCTTTCTGATTTTAAAATTTAGTACACATGAGTGCGAGGAAGAAACAAGAAGATGTGAGTGAATAATGAATGAATGAATACAAAACCACATATGTTTACCAAACCAATGAGATTGTAAAAATTTGTGCTAATACAGATGCTTGTTTACTTTTTACAAAAAAAAAAAAAAAGAGGAAGGGAAAAAATGAATGTACCCTTACAAATAAAAAAAAAAACATAAGCAAGGAGAAAAAGATAACCAACTCCTTTTACTTCTACCATTTATTAAACATTGCATGTTGCAATTATATGTACCTGCTATGCTATGCTAACACCATTCCTAGGAAAATCATTCTAGCAAATGGAATCACAGTTTTGGAAAGTGGGATCATTATCATAACTATTATTATCTTTGCTGTTACTATCAGTACTGTTATCACCCTTAGTAGGTTAATGTTTGTCATCATTATTATTGATGTATTTGGTTTTATTTGCATTATTATTATATTTACCTTTATTAATATATAACCTCATCTCCCATGTGACCCCCCCCCCCCCCTTCCCTTGCTCATGGTTTGTTTGTTGCCTTTGCTGACACCCTCACCTTTTGGTTCCAAAAATTATCCTGCCTTTACCATCATTACCCATTAGTGTGGTGGGTCAAATGGGTGAGAGTGTGACAATGGAAACAAAAATGGAAAGGTTTATCCTTCTCCCTATCTACTCCCCTTCACATGTAAATATGCCCAATGAATAAAATATGCACACGTCACATACACGCCCACATGCAACGCTCCGTAAACACACCTACACAAATACTAAATACACAGAACGCATGTAACAACACAAACATTATAAATGCAACCACTACCCTTCCTGCCTTGTAAACCCCGATACTGTTTACACCTCCCATTCCCACCATCTTGCTAACTTTTGTTTGTTGATGCTGCTGCCGCCATCTCCGATCGGTTCAGACATTTTATACTGCCAGTTTCATCATTACCGATGATGGCATTGGAGATTTAGAGCCGACAGGAGAGGGAGGCGGCAGGGGAAATAATATCGGTGCACTATCATCATGCTGTTGTTTCTGTAAGGTTTTACCCTACAACAAATTCAATGTAGAAATGTTAAAATGTATAAAATATTTGTATTTTGTGCGCATATGTCACCTACACGCCCACATGCAACGCTCTGTAAAAACACAAAAAAATACATTTTGCAACGATTTTAACACTCAATAAAAGTTTAAATAAAAAAAAAAAAATTTGAGATATATGAATTGCTTATGGGTTGTTGCGTTTACTACTACCCCCACTGGTTGTTTCAAACATTTAACCTGCCTGTACCATCATTAGTGGTCATGAGGCATTGGTGGAGTGGAACCAATTGGTGGGAGTGTAGTGAGGGAAACAAAAATGTAAAGATTTCCCCTTTTCTTTGTATTCATTATTTACCTTATTATCCTTAGTATAATTAATGTTACAAGTATTATTAATATCATCATTATTAATATACAACTTCATCTCCCCTGTGCCCCCTTCGCTTATGGTTTGTTGCCTTTGCTACTACTATCACTGATTGGTTCAAACATCTATCCTGCCTGTGCCATCATTAGGGTGGTCAGGAGAGCATGGGTGGAGTGGGACAAATTGGTGGGAGGGTAGCGAGGGAAGCACAAATGCAAAAAAAAATTCCCCTTTTCTTTGCATTCAGTATTTATCCTTAGTATCATTAATTTTATAAGTATTATTGAATTTATCATTAGTATTTACAACTTCATCTCCCCTGTGCCCCCTCCCCCCTTGCTTATAGTTGTTGACTTTGCTACTACCCCCCACTGGTAGGTTCGAACATTTATCTTGCCTGTACAATCACTAAGATGGTCATGAGGCATTGTGAAGTGGAACCAATTGGTGAGAGGATGGCAAGAGAAATACAAATTTAAAGATTTCCCCTTTTCCTTGTTTAACTCCCATTCACATGTAAATGTGTTCAAGGAATGGAATATGCTAATGGATAAATTTCCTATGTTGTAAACACAAAATATCACAGATATCTCCAGAATAAACACAAGTACTCTTCTTTCTGATTTAAAAATTTAGTACACATGAGTGCGAGGAAGAAACAAGAAGATGTGAGTGAATAATGAATGAATGAATACAAAACCACATATGTTTATCAAACCAATGAGATTGTAAAAATTTGTGCTAATACAGATGCTTGTTTACTTTTTACAAAAAAAAAAAAAAAAAAGGAAGTGAAAAAATGAATGTACCCTTACAAATAAAAAAAAACATAAGCAAGGAGAAAAAGATAACCAACTCCTTTTACTTCTACTATTACTGAACATTGCATGTTGCAATTATATTATGCTATGCTATGCTAACACCATTCCTAGGAAAATCATTCTAGCAAATGGAATCACAGTTTTGGAAAGTGGGATCATTATCAGAACTATTATTCCCACCATCTTGATACCGTTTGTTTGTTGATTCTGCTGTCCGCCATCTCCGATCGGTTCAGACATTTTATACTGCCAGTTTCATTATTACCGAGTGGTGGTGAAAATATTTGGAGTTTTAGAGCCGACAGGAGAGGGAGGCGGCAGGGGAAATAATATCGGTGCACTATCATCATGCTGTTGTTTCTGTAAGGTTTTACCCTACAACAAATTCAATGTAGAAATGTTAAAATGTATAAAATATTTGTATTTTTTGCGCATATGTCACCTACACGCCCACATGCAACGCTCTGTAAAAACACAAACAATACACTTTGCAACGATTTTAACACTCAATAAAAGTTTTTAAAAAAAAATAATTGAGATATATGAAGAATAGGTCGGTTGGGTACGTCCCTGAAAAGCAAACCGAAGATTCTCTGCACCGGATGGGCAAATAAAAAAAAAGTATATCAATGATCATTTGCGCAACGTGCTCACTATAAAAGAAGCAGTTGGGGCATAAATATGATCATTTGCGCAACGTGCTCACTATAGAAGAAGCAGGGGGGGGGAAGTAGATTTCTTATCATATTTATGCCTCAACCAGTGTTGCCATTTTAGTGCTTTTCGCACTAAATTCGGTGCCTTTTCAAGACATTTAAATAGAAAATTTTGCTTTTAGCGCGGCCGCGCGAATTTGGTGCTTCACAAAATTATTTTGGTGCTTTTTTGGGGGTGGGTAACATTACTTTAAAAATCATTTCGGGAACACTAAAAAGCCGAATTTGAACTGAAGCGGGGTGTCGTGTGTGTAAAGAATGAATGTCGTAGTAGTTCCTTGTTCTTCTTTACCACTTTAGTGTCGTCCCTGGAGTGAGGGGAATCCACACCCACATTTGTTTTAATTCAATATCTCTATTCTGGAGATATCCAGCAGACTCCGTCCACACACTCCCTCAATCTGAAGACACCTTCCTCTCACTCTTACTCACCCCTGGATCATGCCCCCTCTCATTCTTCCCCAACATAACATACTTGACAACTCTCGCTTCAACAAATAAAAAACAAGAAATTTATTAAAGCAAAGAGTATATGTAGGAGAAGTGTATGTGTGTATAAGGTGTAGAATGTGTGACGTGTATTCTAAATCGTCTATAGACTCAGATCAGTGTTCAAGAGTAGTCATTCTCATCCCTGTGCTGAAGACACACCAGCACCAGGTATCCCATACAAGTAGCCTCACCCAGGTGATGCTCCTCCGGTCACGTGAAGACTTCCTCCGTTGTCTCTGGAACCACTAGGATGCTTGGACACCCCTGACAAACACTGTCTAATGAGAGTCTGATTCACACTAGGAACTTCCTCGGTTATTTAACGGATTGTTATTCAGGAAATTCTAATCCTATTGTCACTGTTATTGGAGAAATCTTAATGGATCTAGAGTCACTGGTTCTAAAGATTCCTCATATTAACACCACAATCTAACTGTTCTGGGTATCAATATAAATTATGCAATGTTCTGACTGTTCATTGATACATCTATCACTTGGCTAAACCTCAATCTCATCAACATGTTCTGCTCAGCAGAAGCCAGGTTCCCGCAAACCAACTTGGGTATAAGCCCTATGTAGCGGCCTCTCAGCAACCTCTGTCTTCAGATTCTGAGCGATCATCTTCTAAATTTGTGTTAGTCCCACCGCTGAAAATCACAGCACACATACGTGGACCTGGAAATTGAACCATATGTCTATTCCAGTTGTTACTCGAGAAACTAAGCAATCCGATTGGATCTGTATCCGCGGATAACTATCACTACTAAGACAGTCTAGTCCCTCTCATATAACACAACTCGGAATAATTCCCAATCCTAACACTTCAGAGTGTTTTTCTCGACTCCCTCCACCTGTTTACCGCACTGGGTTTTATATGGGTGCTTGAGTGAGTCACCAGAAAGTCCAGACGCCAATCAGTCCAGAATCTGGCTTTGTCCTCCTGTTTCCAGACTAACCAGAGTCAATTAGCTGTCAAGTTTCCTTTTCATCTGGGGAGTTCTTTGTCTCATCCAACAAATATCCTGGCTGTTTGAGAGCCGGAGACCTTTCCCCCATTACAGAATCCTTCCGACCTCTAGCAGGCATTCTGTCTATCACTTGCAACGGCCAACTCCCGCTTCGTAGACAGATGTCGCCAGTACACGTCTCTCAAACAACAACCTGTCAACAAACTGTCGACCGTGTGTAGACAACTCGACGTGACTCACTTAGATCTCATACACAAATGTCGACCAGGTGCAGACAGTTATAACAACGTATTTTCCCCAGTTAGTTCCACATCAAAGGGTCAATTGTGTTTGCAAACTAAGGTCGGGCCTGGTTGTCATCGATCGACTGACAAGTTTATTTAACTCGTGACATAGGCCCCCTCCTAAGAGAGTAGTCCGCAACAACTCTTTCTTCTTGGAGGTTCGATCCAGATGACCTATTCCTCTTCTTCAGGAGCTGGATGTCTAGACAGGAAATCAGCTCCAACATTTTCCCTCCCAGGTATATACTCCACTGTAAAGTGGTATGGCTGAAGTAGCAACGACCACCGCATCAAACGGGCGTTGAGCTTCTGAGAAGTGGCCAGGAATATCAAAGGTTGATGATCCGACTGAACTCGAAACTGAACTCCATACAAATAAGGCTGGAATTTTTGTACGGCCCATACAAGAGCCAAACACTCTCTCTCAACGGTCGAATAATTCCTCTCAGCCGGGAGAAGTTTCTTGCTTGCGTATGCCACTGATTTCAAAACTGAAGCATCGTCTTTTCCTTCCTGTAACAAAGCTGCCCCAATCCCACTTGCATCCGTTCTCAACACAAATGGTTTGGACAGGTCCGGGAGCTGTAACACAGGTTTGCTGACCAAGGCCTCCTTCAACTGACTGTAGGCACTCTCACATTCTGGTGTCCAAACTATTTGGTCTGGGAATCCCTTTTTCAAGGTTTCTGTTAATGGAGCTCCCAGTTCCGTGAAATGTGGGATAAATTTGTGGTAAAACCCACACAACGAGAGAAAAGATCGCACATCCTTCTTCGTTTTTGGCCTTGGAGCACATCTGATTTTCTCTAGGTTCTTTTCTTCTGGGACAATGTGTCCTGGGGTGATGGTGTGACCTAGAAATTCCAGAGTCTGGTAACCGATCATGCACTTGGTTGGGCGAGCTGTAAGCCCTGCTTCCTTGAGCCTATTGAAAACACTTTCCAAGGATTGTAAATGGTCATCCAAACTGTCACTGGAAATCAGAATATCATCCATGAATGAGATGATGGACGGATCCTTTAAAGGATCAAGTAAAGTCCTCATCATGCGAGTAAACACACTAGGTGCATTGCTGAGTCCAAAGGGCATGACCTTGAATTCATAATGTCCACTGGGGGTACTGAAGGCCAATAGGGGTCTAACCTCTGGTTTGACCGGAATCTGATAATACCCGCGACTCAGATCCACCTTTGAGAAATACCTTGCTTTATGGAGCCTCGCGAATAGCTGAGTTGGATTCGGCAAAGGTTCCACCTGAAATTGTGTATGACTGTTCAGAAGTCGGTAGTCTATACACAACCGGTGTTCTCCGCTTGGTTTTCGTAACAAAACTACCCCCGCATTGTATGGGGATGTGGAAGGTGCAATCACGTCATCCTCCAACAGTTTCTGTATTTCCTCCTCCAGGGCCTTTTCTTTAGAGAATGGCACTGGGTAAACCTTTTGGCGAACAGGCTCTTGAGTGGTCAAAGTCATCTCGAACTCCACCAACCTCGTTCGTCCTGGTTTATCAGTCAGTATCACCTTATGAGACTCGAGAACCTGGGTTATCTTTTCCCTCTCCTGGGAAGTCAGATCAGGGTTCACCTGTACATCCTTGTAGGTTTCCTGGTGTACCAGGGGATATTCCCTGCCCTCGTTGGTTCCCACTTCTGTCTCCACTGCAACTGCCATTGCCATGAGGTGAGCTGCTTTTTCTCCTGGTCTCTCTTCGTATTTCCGCAAGAGATTGATATGGAAAATCTTCGACTTTCCCCGGATCCGGATCTGATAGTTCGTTCTGGATATCACCCTTTTCACGGGAAATGGTCCTTGCCAACCTATCTCCAGTTTGTCGTTTCCCGTTGGGAGTAGCAACAATACTTTGTCTCCCACCTCTAGAGATCTGTCTTTCGACCTACGGTTGTAGTAAGCCGCATGTCTTTTTCTGGCCTTTTTCAAGTTTTGATTTGCCAGAGTCCATCCCTTGTGAAGTTTTTCTTTCAGTTCCTCCACATATTTGTAAGAAGAGATCACTTCTTCTGACGTCCCCTCTTCAGTCCAACTCCTCAACATGGCTTCCAACGGTCCTTTGATTGGACGACCAAACAGCAACGTAGCGGGTGGTAGTCCTGTTGAGCCATGAGGAACTTCCCGATAGGCAAAGAGGGCTGCTGGGATATATTCATCCCACCTATCAGGTTTTTCCTGCGCTAGTTTCCTGAGCATTGTCATCAACGTGCCGTTGAAACGCTCTACTTGTCCATTGGCTTGAGGGATGGTAAGGGCTGGTATGGATATGGTTAGAATTGAATACCCTAAATACCCCCTCCATAAGTTTTCTACAAAACTGGGACCCATTGTCCGTCAGTATTTGATCAGGAAAGCCCAATCTAGTAAAGGCCTCCATCAGTGCGTCCGCCACTCGTTTCGAGTCAATTGTGGTCAACGCTATGGCTTCACCCCACATTGTACAGCAATCCACCATGGTGAGTATGTACATGTTCCTCTTCCTAGTCCTAGGAAGTGGACCCACAATATCGATGGCTACCCTCTCGAAAGGAGAGTTCATGATGGGCATTTCACCCAAGACCACCGGCGCTGTCCAGTGTTTCGGTGCCACCCTCTGGCACTCAGGGCATGACTTCACATACCGACGCACATCACCTGTCATTCCCGGCCAATAGTAATGGCAGGAAATTCGCTGCATGGTGGCGGCAATACCCATATGCCCACTGAATGAGATGGTATGCCCCATATGAAGAATCTGGGAACGGTGGGCCTTTGGGACCACCAACTGACCATGTAGGCTGTCTCCCCTTCCGGCTCTCCTGTAGAGTATCCTATTCTTCATATAGTACTGCCCCCGTTTGGATGGATCAGCACTTTTCT
This sequence comes from Cepaea nemoralis, assembly GCA_014155875.1. Taxonomy (NCBI): domain Eukaryota; kingdom Metazoa; phylum Mollusca; class Gastropoda; order Stylommatophora; family Helicidae; genus Cepaea; species Cepaea nemoralis. Next base: position 1,119,093 of record JACEFZ010015475.1, read on the forward strand.
GCAGCTTTTTGTAGCAAGGACGTAACGTAGCATCCTCACTCTGGGCAGTTCGCAGCTCCCCTGGCAGTGGGTTAGTCACATTTGCTTCTGCCTCATCCGTTTTCGTCTGAGAGCGAGTCTGAATTGCTCCCATATGGATTGGCTCCCTGGGCATTCCCAGAAAGACATACCGGCAACCGAGGATTACGGGGAAAATGGGATCAGTCAACACCGCGGCCTTGATGGTGCCGGTGACATATCTTGACCGAATCTCCACTCTGGCAATGGGCAATTTCATGGCTACAGCACTCTTCTGTGCAGGCTGTATCTCCATGGTTTCACCTGTGAATTGTTCTGGATGTACCAGATCCGCAGAAATCACGGCCTCCCCGTCCAGTCCTGTGTCGTATAAACACTCCACTTGACGACCGTTAACTTCTACCAATTCCACTACAGGTGGTTTTTCCTGGTCTGGAGTCTCTCCTTCGGCCTCGACCTGGTCGGTGGGCTCCACCTGATGTTTTCCGGGGCACACGACGAATTGAGTGTCTCCTGACTTTCCCCTGCAGTCAGTAGCATTGTGTGTATTCGACCTGCAGTGTTTGCACCATTTCCCTGTCCTAGATTTTCTTGTGCCGGACTTGAGTGAGCTCTCCTGGTGGTGAGCATCCTTGTCGACCTTGGCATTGTCAGTGTCCCCCTGCTTTGAAGTCACTTGACATGCCGCGAAGTGAGGGTTCTTAGCCTTCGATTTACATTCCCTCGTATTGTGAGAGGGCGACTTACAAATCGAACACCACTTCTCCGACCATGGTCGTTTTTGTGTAGAGCTCGAAGTTTTCTTGCATTCCCCTTTCGTCTTCTCCGAACTCTCCTCTGAAGTTTTGACATATGGTTCCACCTTCTTAGTTCCTGTACTTTTTGCTTTCTTCAGGTTATGTTTTTCCTGACTTTTGGTGTTTGTAGAAATGTTTTCTGCTGCCTCCCCATGGACCTCGACGAACCGTTCTGCCAATTTCGTCACCATGTCGATTCGTTCCGCCCCTTGTTCTCCCAAGAATGTCCTGAGAGGTTTCGACATTTGCTTCCGCATCTGGTCGACTACCGTGAGCTCTTCCAGACTCTCATAGTCATGCACGAACCCAGCCAAATCCATCCACTTATGGAGATATGCTTTCAGACGCAGACAATAGGCGGCGAACAACTCCCCCGGTTCTCGTTTCGCTCCTCGAAATTTTTTTCGGTAGGTATGTGACGTAACTTCACATCGTTTCAGCAAAGCCGTCTTCAACTCGTCATAATTGTTCTCATGTCCTCGTGGCAGGCGAGAATAAACCTCGTAACCGGTCCCGCGTAATCCCTGGGATAGCTTGAGATTCCATCTGTCACGCTCCAGACCCATATCAACTGACATAGCCTCGAAGCGTTGAAGGTACTGGTCAATCTTCTCTTTGTCCTCCTCGTAGATCGCTAGAGGGAACTTCATAGCATGGTAGCTATGTCCACCTACTGGTGTTGAGCCAGGGAGAGAGGAACCTCCCACTGCTCCCTCAGTTTCCCCACTAGATTGCCTCTTAAGCTCGAGTTCCCGCATCCGGTAATCATGCTCCCTTTTCTGAGCCTCTTGCTTCGCTTCCAATCTCTTAGCAGCTTGTTCAACCTCAAGTAACTTAGCAGCTTGCTCTGCTTCCAGTTTTTTAGCTTCTATTTCCAGCCTTCTCATGGCTTGCTCAGCCTCAAGTTGCCTAGCAGCTTGTTCTGCTTCCAATTTCTTAGCTGCTTGCTCTGCCTCCATCCTTCTCAATTCCAACTCGGCCTTCCGATCTTCCCTGTCTGCTTGACGATACTCCCTCTCCACCTCCTGTATGTAATCTGTTAGTGCAGAACCCGACAATCCCATTTCTTCCCCCTTTGCTCTAAGTTCTGCCCCAGTTAATCTAGGAGTGGCCATTTTACAGAGAGGTAACTCAACAGATAGAGTATAGATTATCTCTAAACAACTATATAGATAATGACCAAATACAATAGATCTATATATATTATAACACACCACACAACACAACACAATCACTCAGTGACAAGAGTAGAATCAGGACCACAGACCTATGCAGACGTGTGAAGTGTGAACAGGTAAGATAAGTCCTAACACCTATCCACATTCACTCTAGCTGGATTCTCACTAATAGGATATCTCCATCCTCCTAACTAAAGATCCCGTGTTAAAAGATCCCGTTGTCTAAAGATCCCGTTGTACAAAAGATCCCGTTTACGAGCTCCCAATAAATGTCGTGTGTGTAAAGAATGAATGTCGTAGTAGTTCCTTGTTCTTCTTTCCCACTTTAGTGTCGTCCCTGGAGTGAGGGGAATCCACACCCACATTTGTTTTAATTCAATATCTCTATTCTGGAGATATCCAGCAGACTCCGTCCACACACTCCCTCAATCTGAAGACACCTTCCTCTCACTCTTACTCACCCCTGGATCATACCCCCTCTCATTCTTCCCCAAATTAACATACTTGACAACTCTCGCTTCAACAAATAAAAAACAAGAAATTTATTAAAGCAAAGAGTATATGTAGGAGAAGTGTATGTGTGTATAAGGTGTAGAATGGGTGACGTGTATTCTAAATCGTCTATAGACTCAGATCAGTGTTCAAGAGTACAGTCATTCTCATCCCTGTGCTGAAGACACACCAGCACCATGTATCCCATACAAGTAGCCTCACCCAGGTGATGCTCCTCCGGTCACGTGAAGACTTCCTCCGTTGTCTCTGGAACCACTAGGATGCTTGGACACCCCTGACAAACACTGTCTAATGAGAGTCTGATTCACACTAGGAACTTCCTCGGTTATTTAACGGATTGTTAATCAGGAAATTCTAATCCTATTGTCACTGTTATTGGAGAAATCTTAATGGATCTAGAGTCACTGGTTCTAAAGATTCCTCATATTAACACCACAATCTAACTGTTCTGGGTATCAATATAAATTATGCAATGTTCTGACTGTTCATTGATACATCTATCACTTGGCTAAACCTCAATCTCATCAACATGTTCTGCTCAGCAGAAGCCAGGTTCCCGCAAACCAACTTGGGTATAAGCCCTATGTAGCGGCCTCTCAGCAACCTCTGTCTTCAGATTCTGAGCGATCATCTTCTAAATTTGTGTTAGGTCCCACCGCTGAAAATCACAGCACACATACGTGGACCTGGAAATTGAACCATATGTCTATTCCAGTTGTTACTCGAGAAACTAGGCAATCCGATTGGATCTATGTCCGCGGATAACTATCACTACTTAGACAGTCTAGTCCCTCTCATATAACACAACTCGGAATAATCCCCAATCCTAACACTTCAGAGTGTTTTTCTCGACTCCCTCCACCTGTTTACCGCACTGGGTTTTATATGGGTGCTTGAGTGAGTCACCAGAAAGTCCAGACGCCAATCAGTCCAGAATCTGGCTTTGTCCTCCTGTTTCCAGACTAACCAGAGTCAATTAGCTGTCAAGTTTCCTTTTCATCTGGGGAGTTCTTTGTCTCATCCAACAAATATCCTGGCTGTTTGAGAGCCGGAGACCTTTCCCCCATTACAGAATCCTTCCGACCTCTAGCAGGCATTCTGTCTATCACTTTCAACGGCCAACTCCCGCCTCGTAGACAGATGTCGCCAGTACAAGTCTCTCAAACAACAACCTGTCAACAAACTGTCGACCGTGTGTAGACAACTCGACGTGACTCACTTAGATCTCATACACAAATGTCGACCAGGTGCAGACAGTTATAACAACGTATTTTCCCCAGTTAGTTCCACATCAAAGGGTCAATTGTGTTTGCACTTTAAGGTCGGGCCTGGTTGTCATCGATCGACTGACAAGTTTATTTAACTCGTGACACGAGGGAGTAAAACATTCCTAGCACATTACCGAGCAATATTCAAGTAATTTACCTCCCTTTAATACGATTTAGTTGAAATGAGTCACCTCAACAAGCAGGCAATATGCACTGCGTTAAAAGATTGTTTAAGAAAGAATGGACTTGAGTTGCAAAGACTAGTTGCACTCGGCACTGACAATGCGTCTGTCATGACAGGTGTAAACAATGGAGTATATACAAAATTAAAATCCGAAGTTCCTCATCTGGTACTAATTAGGTGTGTATGTCATTCCCTTCAGCTGGCAGTGTCACAGGCTGCAGCTGCTTGTCTGCCCAGGAGCATAGAGTTCATGATTAGAGAAACATATAACTGGTTGTCTCACTCAAGTCTTCGTCAAGCAAAGTACAGGGAGCATTTTGCTTCAATAAATGATGGACAGCATCCGCTGAAGATTGTTCAATTAAGCCAGACACGATGGATGTCCATTCAATCTGCCATTGTCTGAATATTGCATCAGTGGGTCGAGCTCAGAACTCATTTTGATGTAGCAAGACTCAACGAGCGCTGTTATACAGCAGAACTTCTACATTCTATGTTTAGCGACATGAAAAACTATGTGTATCTCATATTTCTCAAGCATATTCTCGGAGAAGTTCAAAGTGTGAATAAGTCATTCGAAGCAGATATACAGGATCCAACAAAACTACTAAGTGATCTTGTCCAGCTCATTGATGCTATCAGTTCAAAGATTACTATTTATGGAGGGGGGGGGGGGGGGGGGACATAAAGTGATGCTATTCAAGATTATTTTGATCCTAATTCCAATTTAGGTTATGAGTTTGAGAAAGATAATGCAGCCTACAAGTTTCCCGATGAGAAAGAAAGAAATTCGTGGAAGGTGCATCCAGTTTTTAATAGAGCTATTGACACAGCTGCGTTTACGTACACCCGATAACGTTCGAGTGTTGCAGTCCATGTCATGTCTCAGTGGAAGTGAATGTCTACAGCCAATGAAGCCCTGTATATTGGATCTTGCTAAAATGTTTGTAGAAGATGCAGCTACTCTCACCCGCATCAATTTCCAGTGCAGAAAACTTCATCATATGCAGTGGACACAGACCTCTGACACACTTGGACTGTGGGCAGAAATAGCCTCATACAGGGATGCCACCGGTGTAAATCCTGTCCAAGATCTTACAGATTTAGCTTTAATCTGTGCTCATTTTATCTCATTCTAATGCGGACGTGGAGCGTATTTTCAGTCAGATGGGAGTTATAAAATCAAAATTGCGGAACAGACTGAGCATCAAGAGTCTGACAGCTGTTTTGACTATTAGATATGGAATGAAAAGATATGGCAAATGCTGTCATGATTATAAACTACCTAAGGATATTCTGCGAAAACCTGGATCACAGGAGGCATATACATGTTTCTTTCAATCATCCTCATCATCCTCATCATCGCAGGAGCAAACACAGCAGGAAATAGCTACAGAAACTGAAGAGGAGTTGTTTGACTGGGATTTGGCAGATCTGGAATAAACTTCATTCTAATATTCAGTGATAATAATAAATTATAATGTGCTACTTTATAACATTTTGATTAAATACCACCAGTGCCTGTTTTAGTGATTTCCCAAAAAATAGTATTGCAATTTGGTACTTTTTTTGGCTCGAAAGTAGTTCTGATTGGGACTTGGCGGATCTGGAATACACTTCATTGTAATATGAAGTGATAATAATAAATTATACTGTGCTACCTTGTTACATTTGTTATAAAAACAGTTGGTGCTTTTTTTTTTTTTTTCGTGCTTCCTAAAAAATTGTGCTTTTTTGGGTCGATTTTGGTGCTTTTTCATCAAAGGGAGATGGCAACACTGCATATATATTCCTACTGAAACCATCAAGCTTTGCTCAGAAAGCTACAGATATAGTCGACGACTTCATGAATGAACAGCAGGAGAGCAGAGAGCTCCCACATTCAAGAGAGGCCAGGGCTGTGCTTGTCCAAGGACAAATATAGTTGTTCATCACAGGAGGACAGTTTTGAAGTGTGGTCAGGGGATAAAAGTGGCTATTCCAGAATCCCCGGAGCTAATTGGGCAGTGCATTCAAATGTATCGTCATCGGAATCAGCTGGTCTATAGGCGGCGACACCACCAGGCCAGGGCAAACCCTCCAAACCACCAGCATTGACTGTCTGTGAATGTATTCAACTCCGCATGGTGATATCATCCCAAGTCATCGAGAAACATCCCCCATTCCCCCAAAGAAGAAGACAAAGGCTGCTGATTCCTTCGGGAGAACAGTTGTGGACTGTTCATGCGGCTTATTTCAGCGGTGCCAACATCTGGGACCACCCAAAGGAGTACCTTTCCCCAGTTCCCCCAGGGAAGGAGACACCAAAGCTCCATCCCACCAGCTCTACCCCACCAGCATCGGAGCATTGAACCATTGTATTTGACTCCCCGTGGTGACATCATCCCAGGTCATCGAGAGACATATTTTCCCCCCACAGTCCCCCAAAGAAGGAAACATCAGAGATCCATCCCGCCAGTGTATTCCTCCAACAGCGAAACAACAAACATTCCGTTTCTAACATAATGGATAGCTTATGTGGTGTGCCAGAGATGCACACATGGACAAGTTAATCAAGAGGGATGTGTCCCTTGCTTTACATGTTTTAACCGTGCCATTGTGATGTGACAGACGGACAGTGTTATCCGTAGTCAGCAGGAAATTTTCTTCACTCAGAAAAGAAGCAGAGAAAGAGTTCAACTTGCTAATTTGACTTTAATTTAGTTATTAGTTAAAGGCAATGTGTCTTATTGTTGTCTTTTTGTATTCTAAGCAGGTGAACGGTTGCACATGATTATATCTTCTTCTCAGAGAGAAAGAATACCAGTCTGTCCAAGAACAAGAACCATTCGGGCAGAAAAAGGCTGTAGATTTATCTCCATAGTCATAGAATGTAGAATCCATATATGTCTATATGCCTTTATATTTCAGATGTGCCTGGCTGTCATGCCCATATGACCCAGGATAATCTGGTTACATGATGGTATAGTGGAGAGATTTTCTCCTTTCGACAATGATGGTTGTCAATTTAGGGTGGATGCCTATTTGTACATTCCTTTTATTTTGATGCAACTATTACTATGTATTGCATGCTTGGGACTGGGTGTTGATTTTGATGTCAGAATTGTTTGCATTATTTTGTATGTAGACTGCATATTCACCAGAGCCACTCATAAAATAAGGAATTATCTTTTGTCAGGGGCGGATGATTTCTTTTCTCTTGTTGATGGCATGCACAGGGGATCCATCCCAATCTCCCCAGCGGTGCAGAATTTGTGTGGCTGTTGGACCAGCCATTTCTTGGATGGGGGCATGAAGCCGCGTGACACGACACGGCTCTACAGGATGCTTGGCTGACGCAACGACCAGAACCCCTCCCTCATAGCAGGTGAATGCTGGTAATAGACCCGGCGGAACATTGGCGCACTATTTGCCCCGGGAATTTAGTCCAGCGAGAGCCCCGTTGATTGAGATACAAGCATGACCAAGTTGTGTCACAGAATGCGTGGTGGACAAGTGCACAAACTTGTAATGAAGTCAAATAGGCGGCTGAGCCTGCAAGGTATTTCTGCTGGAGCTGGAGCACAGTTGAGGATGTAATTCCTGTCATAGAAGGGAACAGGAACAACCCTGGGTCCTTATTTACCCCAATTTTTCCTTACCTCTGTCTTTGTTTACCCCCATTTTTCCTTACCTCTATTTTTGTTTATCCCTATTTTTCTATATATATATTTGTTTGTGAATTCATGGTTAAGGCAACAGTTTCTAGTTGATTCATTTGAGCTTTTCATGCTCGAGAAAAGACTTCATTGTTTGAAGTTGTGCTCTTGTTATAGTAATGTGTCCCAGTCGGTTTGGGGACATGACTTTCTCTGGTGCCATTGAGCACAATATTAAATTTGGCTGAAGCACAGGGGCCCGATACAATCTGGAGCCCAATCCACTGATTTACTCTGTGAAACACAGGGATCCATAGTGTTGTGTTGTGTGTCTCAGGATGGTGAGTCCCGTCTCCACAATGGAAGACTTGGATTTGGAGTTGTGTTCTTGTTATTTTCTAAGTGATGGTCTCTCTGTTGTCCAGTCCCGGTCAGCCGGCTGTATAGGTATCGTAGCAGGGTCCAGGAGCACCCTGCAGGCTCGGTCACACCTGGAAGAGGTCTGGCTATATGCGGCAGACTGCCTATAATGTTGTATGTGATGAGAAGTGTTGATTGTCTTGCCTATAAGAAATCTTACTTTTGTATCCGCACAGTTTAGAATATGAGCTACGAGAGTGGACAATAAAGACCCATGCATGTTATTCTGATTTTGTTTATCTAGTTCTAGTTGTTAATGATGTGTTATGTTTGGTCTTTGTTGCTCAAGTGATGTTGGTTGTTGTCTGTTTCATTCATTGATGTTGGTCCATTTCATCTCAGTGATCCATTGTCTGGAAATGTGCATTAAGGCATAGTTCCCCGCTAAAACTCCTAGAAATCTTCTGTCAAATTTTCTATTCCCTTTTATTTTTGTTAACTGGGGAGAATATATAAAGTGCTCTTTCTCTCTTTCTTCCTATTATCTTTTTTCTTCTCTGGCCCACTAAAAGTCAGTGTTGCGCTTATTTGTCTTTGAGCACCAAAGAATAGGAAACTATGTTCTTCTATCCTTTATATTCTACTTCCTGTTACAAAATGGCGAGCCTGCTCTAGGATTTAAGCGGCCCCTGGATCACCCTGATGATAACTATTCCAGTCATTAATGAATGTTTTAGGTGGTAGTACTATTTCTATTTCCCTGATCTTCAAGGTCATGTGGAAAGCTCGACTGTTCACATTTGATATAACCCAGGTTTGTTCCCCATCCTCCCCAAGATCCCACCTTCATCCCCCACCCTCCCATACCCATCCACCCATCCTCCCACCCCCATCCTCCCACCCCCACCCTCCCATCTGCCCACCCCCATCCTCCCATCTGCCCATACTCATCTCCCCCTTGTCTCCATATCCAATGGACAGCACCGAAGAGAGCCCAGCTGCCAGACAAGGCACAGGTCAACTACAAGCCTGTCATCTCAAGTCGTCGAAACAACAGGTGACCCTATTATTCATTTAGGAGAACCATAATTTCTCCGACGGTAGACGTTCAAACCTGGACTCTCCGATTTTATTTTAAAGAGTGCGAAAACTCCAATGAAGGTCACCTAACTTTAGCTATAAAGATTTTTTGGAATATGCATATATACAGAGTTGCCATTATGACGCTTTTCGCACTAAATTTGGTGCTTTTTGAAGTCATTTAGTGCCGAAATTTTTCTTTTTGCGCGGTCGCGCGAATTTGGTGCTTCAAAATATTTTGGGGTCCTTTTTGGTGCTTTCTTGGGGTGGGTAGAAATTACTTTAAAAATCCTTTTGGGATCACTAAAAAGCCGAATTTGAACTGAAGCGAGGGCGTAAAACAGTCTTAGTACATTCATGGCCAATAGAATTCAGTTGAAGTGAGTGACACATGCAGGCAATACGCAATGCGTTAAAAGATTGTTTAAACAAGAATGGGCTTGAGTTGCAAAGACTTGTTGCACTCGGCACTGACAATGCATCTGTCATGACAGGTGTAAACAATGCAGTATATACAACATTAACATCCGAAGCTCCTCATCTGGTAATAGTTAGGTGTGTATGTCATTCCCTTCAGCTGGCAGTGCCACATGTTTGTAAAACAATTGGCACTCAATGGGTGATGTGGTCAATAGCGAACACTTCGCCTTTACTTTCCAGAACATTTCATGGTGCTTAGTTTCGGCTGATTCAACCCGGGAGCAATAGTGGCAGTTACATGATCTACGGGCTAACCATTCGCTATGGCGCTCATGACGGCCTGTGCACTTGGTAAGCGAAATTTAAGGGGAAACAAATACCTCTTTTTTCACGGGAACATAATATTAATTTATGGTTTGCAAGGGACATAACTCGCAAACATTTTTCTAAAGAAGAAATTAGTTACATTAATTGTTAAATGTTTAATATAATGACAACACCTATTAGCAGTTAACACAATAATTTGACATCCTAAAGTTTGAGATACTGTTAATGATAAAAATGAATAAAATGTACTTGTTAATGCAATATATACAATGTTTTAACACTGCAAGCTCCGTGCACGATGTTAACGACTGTCCTCAATGGACGACCTGACATTATTACTCTGGTTTCTCTTCACAACGTAAACATTTTAAGTTTTGAAGAATAGCAAAGTGTCGCTTGACGCTCGGAAGAAAGGCGAGACGGACATATAAACAGATTGCTATTGGAACTATTAGTGTTGGAACTCTTCGCTGGCTGCTGAGGATGGGGACGGAGAGCTTATGGGAATGTCCCGAATGCTGTGATGTCCTAAATCAACCAATCAATCAATCAATCAGTGTTGCTAGTAACCCACAGGTGGGTATTTATGATGCCCATGTTACTGTGGAAGTGATTTCGTTAGATATCACCACGTGCAGATCTGGATTAAAATCTCGTCTGTCACGGATTATTCAAACATATCAGTGATTTCAATTTTGTGGAAGTGTTTTCGATTGTTTTCACCACGTGTATCTGTATCTGTGCATCCGTATTGAAGATTTCCTCTGTCACGGATTATCGAAGATGGAAAACCAAATTGTTAAACGTGTCAAAGTCAACATGGTTTCGAGAGAGGAGCGTTCCATCGAGCGAACACACTTGTGTTTTCTATATCAGGACCTCATGTATTCCGGTTCAACTACTCACTGATGGCGAGCGTCTTGAGGGGGCCTTGCGGGATCGGTAGGGAAGGGATAAAATCCATCTACCGTTTTGAGGACCCTAAAAGATGGTACGCTACGCTGACACCGGAAGCAAAGGCGGCTCATTATGAACGGCTTCACGGGACGAAGCGTGAACTGCAGGATCCTAAAGTAACTATTGTAACTGAAAACATAGAGAAGGAAAAGACCAAGGCTATGATTCACTGGATGCCTACAACCGCAAAGCTTGAGACAGTGAAGCAAATAGCCGCGGATATTTCGGGAGATATAAACGCGGAAGTGCATAAACTGAAAAACAGCACGGACAAGTGGTTACTTCTGTGCAACCCGAAAGAACCTCTGCCACATTACGTGGACATAGAGTTAGACGGGGTAGAAGACAAGCTACACCGTCTCTTCATCACAGTTCCGGGGCGCCGTACGGCGTGTATAGTCTGTGGGGAGGACTCCCACTGGAGTTAATAAATGTCCGGCCAAAGTACAAATTAAGAAGGGACCTAGACTGAAACAAAAACTCACTTCGATCTCCCAAACAGATCAACATTGTAAGGAGGATGAAGACGGTTTCCAGCTGGTCAGTCGGAAAAGGGGACGCTCAACCAAGAGCCTTTCTGACGGTGAGAGCTCGACACCTCCAGCCTGCCAAACACCTGTTACCACGCTGCCGCCCTTCAACAACCACGACTACCCTACACCGCATGAAGTGCACAGGTCAAACAAAAAGAAATGTGTAAATAATTATACTGAACAGATAACGACTAGCGACATGACCGGAATAGACAGTGATAATATTAACACACCAGCACGACAAAGAAACCTGTCAGATCATTCACCACGCCTCGTTATTGACTTAGAGATATCAAGCCCGTCGAAGGAATCTACTGACTATCTCCAGAAATGATAACATGAATACAGACAGTTTGAAACAAGAAACATAATTATGCTCAAACGTTTCTTATTTTACAACAAAAATGGCAGCGGAAATTAAAATAATGAGTATTAACATTCGAGGTATAAGATCCAAAATTAATCATCTTATACCACTCATACACAAATATAAACCTGATTTTATACTCATTCAGGAAACTAACGTTAATACCGACGAATACGCATCATATATCACAACATGCTTGGTCTAAGACACTCGTGTGTTAGTCTTAGTACTCAACATATCAGATTGGGTACAGCAATAATACAGACATCGGACAGGTGGCAGATTATAGAGAAGGACAGGGACTGCCAGGGCAGGATAGCTATAGTACAGGTGAGAAATAACATAAATAAATACACAATTGTCAACATACACGCACCGCCTGACTACAGAAATCAGCCGCTCTTCTACCAAACACTGGAAAATTTATTATCACGCTCATATCGGGGTCACAACATCATTCTAGGGGTGATTTTAATTGCGTAATTTCGGCGCACAACATTATAAATGGAGATGTAAGAATGCAAATTAGAAACACAACGGGGGAGGAAGAATATCAATTAGACATATTGCAAACAATTTTAGATATCCATGGGCTAATAGACGCATACAGGTAGATGCATCCCCATGGAATAGATACAACACACACAAACAATGCGCATAATAGAGTAGCGCGATTAGATATAATTCATGCGCCCATAACACATCATATAACACAAGTCAAGCATTTACAGGAGACACTGAACTTCACAGACCATAATGCTGTAGTTGCAACAATAAACACAGTACAAGCAACACCACATCTTAGAAGATCTTCCCATTGGAAACTTAACAGCTAACTTTTACAAAATCAGGACTGTCAACAACTTAACTTTGACAGGCATACAAGGATTCCTCTTTTGTACCACACGAAATGAGAACGTACAAAAGAATATAAATATAATACAATTTTATTAGCTAGTTGTACAGTAGCTCTGCGAGCGGATAACCACATAGGTAATACACATCATGGTATATCGTGATGATGTTATATGAAAGGTGATATCGATGGTAAAATCTATCGAAGCTAAGTCTAAGTCACAACTATTGCTATTGTCCTTTGTAAGCAACAAAGTATTCACAGCGAACACTTCGGTCTGTCTTCTACGCTGTCGAGTCACGATCTGACGATCTTCGTGGCGTGTCCAGCCACGAGCATTTGACTCTTCGTGCATCAGCTAGTTTGCGTGCTCGGAGTTCCAGCACGCAGTTAGTAACTGGTCAACTGGTTAGAGTTATTGGTGTTTCGTTGACACTTCTCGTGATGCGGGTTTCCCCCACTCTATTGTGGGCAACTCCAGCTCACGTCTTACAGTGTCCCCTTTTTCGGACACGAGTGTGTCCAGTCGGAGAACTATTTATAGTTCTCTCTCGTGCTTCTGTCCCTTCTGTCCCTATTGCCTAGATAGCTATGTTCTCCTGATCCTGTCTAGGTCTATTTCCATAGTTCTACTTCTATCTTCTCTATTAGGTCACTTGCAGCTCTTTGACAGGCTCTCCCTCCCTCTGTGTTGTGTTACAAACTTTTAAGTTGTGGGTGTAACACAAGTAGTAATCTCAACAAAAAATTAGGGCTGTCTAATTTTGTCAAAGACTGCATGAGTTTTCTACCTCTGTTCTAGGAATAGGACAAGATCTCTCCTTTCCCTCGTCACACTGTTGTACTACTTCACTTGGCTAATTGATTAGCACACCACACTAGTACAGTTGGCTAGAGACTGTGCTCATACTAACATTATACTTCTTGGGAGTTTGTGTGACCCGGAACCAATATCTTTTGACCTGTCCTCAAATTGTCAATATACTGACAACCCATATAAAATTGCCCCTGTTACGAGTACAATACATGAATAATATTCATGCTCCCATATAATATTTACTCCAACTAGTATACATGCTTTATGTGCTCACGTTCAACTTTTTAGCTTCCGCTTGTGAAGAAATATTTAAGTGTTAAACTAAGGTTTTCAAGATTTTGTTGTGTCCCCTGTTTAGAGTAGTTATTCCTCTTTGCAATTAATGGTGTATGCATCTTTATGTGTTAGTTTTTCTGGTTGGTTGCGTGTTTCTATTAAACTAATATGTATTTAACTTACCAATATGTGAATGTGTCTATAATCTACGTGTATGTACTCTTTCGAGCGCCGTAAAGCGGTTTATTGTAGTCACAAACGAGTGTGTAAGTCTGATTTATGACTACTCTCCCGGTTTATGATGCTCAAAGTATGTTTCCTATCTCTATCATCCAAGTATGGCAACTACACAGATAAAAATAGAACAACACATTATCTTAAACACATTGACACAGACGAATTACAACAACTCGCATTGTGCGGCGAAAAAAAATTCCGCAACATGTCTCACTCCTCTGTATTTGACTCATTCTCTCGTCTCATTCATACATCTTTCATTCCTCTTTCATTCTACACAGGTTTTAAAATACATGTTCTGTCATTAAAATATGGTTGTAGAAAAAAGAATGGATGAACAATATATATATATGTACAATAAATGGGTGGCTGAATTTAAACAAGTTTTCAAGCCAAATGACTGTGCTCTAGTTTTGCACTCGTCATTTCTGTACAAAAATATACATATTTAAGAGGATTGTTCACTACCAATCCTGTGGGTATTGATTGATCTAGCTAAACTATTCTAAGTTGGTGTACTGAGCTACGTTAACTAAGGGAACTAATCTACCTAAATGATGAAAATGGGGAAAAGTGTTAGTTACCTTATTTAGTGTTAATACATAGAATGGTATACATTTCTAAATGATGGGATTAATTTCTAAGTAATGTTCTAATTAACTACCTGTCTAAAAAAAACTGTGTTTACATGATGATAAACTAAAGTAATGTTTCCTAAGTTGAAAAGTATGATGTAAAGGTTAAACTAAATGAGTTTCTAACTAAATGTAAATGACTTTTGGTAATCGGATCCTACCGATTTTGCCATTTGTGTAGGTGACTTTTAACTATTCAATGTTACAACTAAGGTCATAAGGGTTGTTCTACACTCTATTATAACTACGAAAATATGAGGTTACATGCGACTGTTATAAAAACATAATATTATACATATCACATACAATTTATCTATATTTAAATTACCTAATTACATCCATGTGTGTTGTCGGAGTAGCGTCCTCTGTTGAATCTCGATGAAAAATAGAGTTCATTTAGACAAAGTCTGAAATATACGCTCTCATCCTGGGTAATGTTGAAATATCGTTCTACTCATGGGTTGCATATATGGTGGTGGCGTAGACATCTCATAATGTGTCTGTTCACTTTCAATCGTACTGACACAGTTAATAGTAAGCAAGTTCAGGCGATTCACGAAGGTAAGCGCACTACAGTGTCTGTATTCACCATATAGGGCACTAGTTAATTACAGTGTCACTGATTTTGGTGATGTCGGATCGCTCTCTTCTCGTACCTCTGGTATCTCGATCTGAGAAGGTCGGCTAAGTGTGTCTGCCAGAAAGTTCATGTTCCCCTTGATATGCTTTATCGTGAACGAATAATTTTGCAGGATCAAAGACCATCTGTAGATCCTGTTATTACGGTGGACTCCCGACTGCATCACTGTCAGCGGTGAATTGTCAGTTTCAATGACAAACTGGGTACCCGCTAAGAATCTATGAAGCTTCCGGACACAATAGATGACGCTTAAAGCCTCTAACTCAGAGACTGAGTACCTCAATTCAGCAGGGGTAATCTTGCGGCTTACATATATGATTGGGTGAAAGATTCCCTCATAGAACTGTCCTAAAACGCCAGCGATGGATATAGCACTTGCGTCTGCACGAAGAAAATACGTAAGATTGGGGTTAGGCAAGCGCAGGATAGGTACAACGCTGAACATATGTTTTAATTTTGATAATGCATCAATTAACTCTGCATCTTGTACATTTAATTTCACAGATGCTTTCAAACCATTAGAAAAAACGCTGGTGATTTCAGCTAAATTGGGTATGAACTTATTGTAGTAATTCACTAGACCAAGCAAGCTTCTGACCTGCTTCTTGGTCGTTGGCATGGATAAGTTCAAAATTTTGGTGACAATTTTCTCATCTGTCTAAAGTTGGCCTCTGGTGATCGTATGGCCTAGGAAATCGATTTCTTCCATCCCCAACTCTACTTTGGTTGGCTTTACAGTAAGGCCGAATAATCTCAATCTATCGAAGACATGTCGCAGTTTCTGTAAGTGTGAAGTCCAGTCTGCAGTATGGACACAAATGTCATCAATGTACGTTGCCGTATTTGTAACTCCATGAAGAAGGTCCCTGGTGAGTCGGACAAAAGTTGCTGGAGCATTACGAAGGCCAAAAGGAAGGAATCGCCACTCATACAGACCTAGAGGTGTTGAGAAAGCTGTTAGATCGATAGAAAGTGGATGCATCGGGACTTGCCAGTATCCCTTAGTTAGGTCAAGTTTAGAAAAATTCGAGAGGTGGACATATCAAGAATCAGATCCTCACATGATGGGATTGGCTCTGCATCGACCTTGGTGACATTATTTAACCGGCGAAAATCGACACAGAGGCGGATCGTAGAGTCCTTTTTCTTCACAGGGACGATAGGAAAAGACTCAAGATTTAGAAGTTCCTTGTCGAGATTTTCCCTATAACTTAATGAGATGGAATAAGGTCGGCATTTTATAGGGGTGTTATCAGTCAGAATGATGGAGTGTTCGATTCTGTCAGTCCTACCTGGAATGTCGGAAAAAATGTCTCTGTAGTCAGTCACTAGCTCTATTGTCTGTCGTCTTTGCTCGTCTGTGAGTCTCGGTTCTATTCGTATACTATCAATTGTCCCAGTCATGTCTACTGTCGGGACTGGTAGTTCTATGTCATCGTCGTCTATCTGATTGAGTACTGTGGTTGTACTACCTATGTGTTCTGTTTCCTGACTAGGTGTATATGCGCTGTCGTTGTCTTCTGTCGCTCTAGCTAATGTAGTTGCGCTATGTACGTCTGTCGTCGGGTTGCTTGGTGTGGGTGCATTCTGTTCGTCTGTCGTCGGTTCTTGTCGTGAGAAGTAAGGCTTCAGCATGTTGATATGAAATATCTTTAATTTTTGGTTTATCGATATTTCCTAATCGACATCTGATATCTTTCGTACCACTTTGAATGACCCTTGCCATGAAGTTAATAATAGATTACGTTTATCTGGTAGTAAAAGTAGCACCTCTTGATTGGGTTCAAGGTGTAGGGTTTTGGCACCCTTATTGGCATAATGGCGGTAGATCTGGCCTTTTCTCTCCAAAGATGATTTGGCTATTACACACGCCTTCATAATTTTATCGCGTGTCTCTGTTACCATCTCGTACGGTGTTACTGGGGTTGGACTATCTAGTGTACTCGTGATTAACTGATGGTAAATAGTTAGGGGTCCACGAGGGTTCGCCCCATACACTAACTCAAATGGCGAGAAACCCGTACTTGAGTGCGGAATTTCTCGATAGGCAAACAGCACCGTTGGTAATAGAGTATCCCAATCAGCTGGGTTCTCTGCTGTTACCTTTGCCAGCATGTGTTTTAGGTCCTCGTTAATCTTCTCTATGATTCCATTGCTGGCAGGGTGGTAGGCAGTAGTGAAATGTTGTTTGATTCCTAGTAATTTTGTAAGGGCTTGCGTAGCAGCCGATATAAACTGGGTTCCCCGCTCTGATAAAATGGTTCGAGGGAATCCGAATCGAGAAAATAGATGTAAAAATACATTAGCTACATCTTTGGAGGTAATATATTTTGGGGCCACCGCCTCGACCCACCTCGTACAGAGATCCACTAGAGTTAGTATGAACCGATTTCCTTTGTTCGGCACCTGATTCAGGGGTCCAACAATATCCACCGCTACACTTTCAAACGGTCTAGAGGCCAATGTTGAAGGTTGGACCTCAGCTGTTACATGCTTTCCTTTCTCACTAAATGTTGGCAAATGGTACATGACCGACAAAATGATTTTATATCGTTACAAAACTTAGGCCAATAGAAATGTGCTAAAATCCTGGCTCTAGTTTTGTCATAAGCCAAATGTCCAGCAAACGGTGAATCGTGTGCAATGTTTAACACGTTTTGTCGATGTTTCAAAGGTAGCACCGTCTGCTGAATTTCATGGTTATTGGTGGTGTAATATCGCATGAGAATTCCATTGTGGAGTTTAAAATACCAGGAGGCATTTTTGGTTAATTTGGCCTTTTCACCTAATAATTTAAAATAAGGTGCAATGGTTGGATCAGCGCGTTGTGCCTCGATAAAATCTTGTCGAGTGGTATCGTCAATAGTACCGCTAGGTGTTAATAATTGTAACATTTCATCTTGTAGGTCATTCTGATGTGTTTGGGTCTCTGACCTAGTTACTGCATTAGCCGTGTTAGTGTGTTTCCAGGCTAATATTTCGTCATCAGTGCAGTGTCTTAACCCTGGTAGGCACCCTAAAATGAGGTCAGTACAGGGGTTCTGTAAAATAGCGCACGTAAATGTGCCGGAAAGGAACGGGGTGTTTATACGGACTTTTGCTAGTGGGTATTTCTCAATATTGCCAGAAAAAGTGCGGCATTTAACAAAATCACCCGTATAATCCTCTGGGTTAATTAGTTCTTTCCTTACCCCGATTAAAGTACTTCCACTATCAAGTAAACATTGGCATGGATATTCATTGAGCAGTGCATCGTGGAACTTTAAATTGTCTCTGGAGGCTAAAGCTGAATTTGCATCTTCAGTAGAACATGGTACAATATGACCACATTTGGAACTGGTGACAAGTATCACATTTATCGAAGTCTAAAATATCAGTAACAACAGCAACACTTTCACACTCATTGAATGGTAATACATTTTAGTTCTCGTACTCAACTTCACTGTCATTATCAGAGGATGTATCAATCAGCACAGCGTTGCTGGCCTTCATTCTCTGCCTGCCCAAACATTTAGAAGAATAATGTCCATAAGACGAACCAAAAAAAAAACATTTAACTGCACGTTTATACGAATTCCTTTTGTTTTCCTGCTTTTTGATCGTCATTTCATGATGTGCAGGGTATGAAGGATTTTTTTCACACATCGAATATTGTTGGTGATATAACTTGCAGTATCCACACTGGGGTGGCTTTTGGTATGGTCTATCTTTCTTCTGATATGATTTCTGGTTGAAAGATCTGTTTGGTTGGTTCTTTGCAAACGCTGTAATTTCAGAATCATGTATAGATGACTTAAATACATCTCGGTTGGAAGAGAAATACGCCGAACCACGTTTCTCCAACTGTTCTAGAGATTCAATGTCTGCTTGTTGAAGGAACTTAGCAAAAGGAGTTGGCACTGTGTATATCACTTTATCCATAACCATTAAGTTTTGTAACGTGTCAAAACTCTTTCCTACTTTCGCTGCCTTAAGCCATTTACTGAATACACTTTGAACGTTAGATACATAATCTAGGAACGTCTCGTTCGGTTTTGGTCTAATTTGTGAGTACTGGATCTGATATCCAGGAGCATCGAGTAGAAAATGCTGCATGATTCTGTCATGAATATATTGGTAGTTGTTTCTTAATTCTGTTGGTATAGACTCAATAACTTTTAAGGGCTCCCTAGAGAGATTTCTCATATAAATCATGGCCCAATCTTCTAACGGTATTTTCTGAAATCTGAGCTGAAACTCGATTTTTTCGGTCCAGGCTGAAATTGAATCTCCTTGACTATAGGGCTTGATAATCCCTTTATATTTAGAAAATTTGTTTTGCTCTTCCTGACTCTTCTGTTTAGTGGTAGCTATTTGAATGTTTGAGTCAATGTCCATTTCTTTCATCTTTAACTTTGTTTGTGAGTGTACCTCTATTTGCTTTTGCTTGGTGGCGTTATCTAACTCTATTTGTTTTTGCTTGCTTGTTGCCTCTAACTCCCTCATCTCTTTCTGATGCTGTCTTTCGAGTGCTCGTTCATCTCTCTCTATTGCAGCTTTTCTTTCTGGTTCCTCTTTGTATTTCTGTTCTGCCCATTGTTCTAATTTCTCCCCGCTATGGCCTAGGTCTTTGCCAGCTTGGATGCATTCACCTAATGTTGACATTGTATGGCTTTATGTTCTTACACAAATGGTATATAAATAATTTCACAATTAATACGTTTCACACGTTCACAATCAATCACTGAAAAGTAAGATGCGTTGTTAATTGTGATTATCAAAATAGTGAAAAAATACTCATCTAATCCGATGAAAATTTGCCCCTCGGGATGTTACACTGCTGTCTTGCACACACAGAATCGATAGGCTTGCTCGTACGCGTGATGTCTCTGTTTTGTAGAGCATCAACAAATTAGTACATAGTATATGTTACAAAATACATGGTGGTAATCAAATTAAATTTTACAGTTCTTACGATCGGCAAATTACAAATGTGATGTGAATAATATGAATGATATAAATGATATGAATGATATAATCGTATGAATGAACCGTCAAATGAATTGTGAGATGAATCGTCGAATGAATAGTCACTTGTCGTCTTGTCTTCACTTTCTACTGTCTCTGACTGAGCTATGCTGTATGATCTTAGTTTGACTTCTAATTTACTTCCCTTGTACAAAATATGTTTGACTTTGTACAAGTTCGTGGGTATATTTGATGAACGTTGACATAATGAATGTAATACCACAAATATTCAAAAATAATCGTTAAACTTGTGATTTAGATACATATTTACCGTTTAGAGAAAATCACAGTTTAAGTTTCCAAATTTACATTTTGGTCGAAATTTTTACACTTTATGTGGGAAAATGGTCTTGAAAAGTGCTTGAAGGTGGTTCAAGCCCCACCTTCTGACACCAAATCGGATCCTGCCTGTCAACAACTTAACTTTGACAGGCATACAAGGATTCCTCTTTTGTACCATACGAAATGAGAACGTACAAAAGAATATAAATATAATACAATTTTATTAGCTAGTTGTACAGTAGCTCTGCGAGCGGATAACCACATAGGTAATACACATCATGGTATATCGTGATGATGTTATATGAAAGGTGATATCGATGGTAATATATATCGAAGCTAAGTCTAAGTCACAACTATTGCTATTGTCCTTTGTAAGCAACAAAGTATTCACAGCGAACACTTCGGTCTGTCGTCTACGCTGTCAAGTCGCGGTCTGACGATCTTCGTGGCGTGTCCAGCCACGAGCATTTGACTCTTCGTGCATCAGCTAGTTTGCGTGCTCGGTGTTCCAGCACGCAGTTAGTAACTGGTCAACTGGTTAGAGTTACTGGTGTTTCGTTGACACTTCTCGTGATGCGGGTTTCCCCACTCTATTGTGTACAACTCCAGCTCACGTCTTACAGTAACCCCTTTTCGGACACGAGTGTGACCAGTCAGAGAATTATTTATAGTTCTCACTCTTGCTTCTGTCCTTTCTGTCCCTATTGCCTAGATAGCTATGTTCTCCTGATCCTGTCTAGGTCTATTTCCATAGTTCTACTTCTATCTTCTCTATTAGGTCACTTGTAGCTCTTTGACAAGGACTATGTAGATAGCATAACAAAACTGATCCTCACATACACAAGCGATATACCAGAGGGTAATGCGCGAGAACTCTGAGAAACACTTAAAGAAACTATACGAGAGAGAACACAAACACTAGCAGCAGTAATACACAAGCAAAAAGTACAACAAGAAAAAGTATTGGAAAATGCAATTAAGCTCTTACTACAGACAGACAAATATTCACCACACATCATAGCATTACAGGAAGAATTAGATCTTCACAGACATCATCGATTTCAGGGGGCTTTACTGCGAACAAAGTTACAAACTATAACACAAGAGATACCGAGTAAACATTACCTAACTTTAGAACAAAACATACAGCGCAGCAGACAGATAGGCCAGATAATTGACAGGGAAGGAAATATACAAGTCGAGCCACAACCTTTGAAGATTATTACAAGAACCTTTATACAGAGGAAAACACACAGGCGCACGTGCAAGAACACTTTATGAAATTCACAAAAGAACTCACAGAGGAACAGAAACTAACACTAGATACTGAATTAACACTAACAGATATAACACAATCGGTTCACGGAATGCAGAAGGGCCTGGCCCTGGCGATATTACCGCTGAATTCTATCAGTTGTTCTTTCCTCTTCTAGGTCCCCTTTTACTAGCAGTACTTTTGAATCTTTCTAACAAACATGAACTCCCATCCAGTTTCAACATGTCTTACATCACTCTTATTCTGAAGGAGAACACCGACAAGACACTTTTAAAGAGTTACAGACCGATCTCGCTTTTAAATGTAGACTACAAGATTTTAACAAAGACTTTGACAAACAAATTGAAACCAGTAATGGCATCTCTCATTCATGAAGACCAGCAATGTAGTGTACAACACCGGAATATCCAGCAACACACACACTTCATAAGGGACATCATCAACTACACACATATGAAAAACTGTCAGTCCTAAATTCTCTCTTTAGATCAAGAAAAAGCATTCGACAGAATATCTCACTCATACCTCCACAAAACTCTCTCACACTGCAACGTGGGAAATTATTTTCGGACATGGGTCAAAATTTTATATTTGAAACCGGAAAGTCGGATTCTATTACACCATACCCTAACCAATTCTTTCAGGTTGACTAGGTCAGTGAGACAGTGATGTCCCTTGTCTCCAATACTGTACGTTGTCGCTCTAGAGCCACTTCTAGAAAAGATACGACAGGACGACAATGTCAGGGTTACGTTCATACCAGGGAAGGGTGAACGAAAGCTGCGTGCTTATGCGGACGATACCATTTTCTTTCCGACAACTGAAAAATATGTACGGATCATTTTGGAGACGTTCTCGTTTTTCGGCAAAGGGAGTGGGGCAAAATTAAACGTCCAAAAATCTACTATAATGGGCTTAGGCAAATGGAAAAATAAGGTGGATTCTCCATTTGACTTAACATCAAACAATCTTATAAAATTGTACGGAATAGTCTTCCCATGTCAACCAAATCAGACACACAAAGACACTTGGCAAAATCTAGAGAAGAAAATAACAGATATGTTACAGAGGTACAAATACAAAACAACTACCATATTTGGTAGAAGTACCATTGTTAATACATATATAATTCCAAAAGTACTATATCTGTGCACAGTCCTAGATCCTCCACGTCAGACTGCCACAAACATAATCAAAGAGATTAGACGCTTTGTGTTTGGCAGCACCATCTACAGTATCAAACATACTACACTCATGCAAGACAAAAAAGATGGAGATATCGCCCTCCAAGACATAACAACCAAAATACAAGCACTTAGGATCAAACACGTAGGTGAAATCCTACAACACCCAGAAAAACACCCTTTAGCACACTATTAAATTGGAATTAGGCTATCTTATTTAAAACCTATTAGGAATACATCTTCACATTACTTTGGCACTCTCCCAACGTTCTACAAAACATGTATTTCAGCCATTAAATTACTACACAAGAAAACACATACAATCTACTGGCATTTAGTTAAATTACAAGCAACTCCGGTACATCTCAGAATTAAAAGAGGACATAGATATTTCATAAAAGATTATACAGAAATTTTCTCTAATATTCACAACAAGCAGATTACTCTAAAAGCAAAGGAAATTACATATAGGTTTGTTTATAGCATAACCCCAACAACAGAGAGAACAGCAAAAATAACTAAATAAATACTACAGTGTCAGCTTTGTAGACGGAACGTTCAAGAATCAGAAGAGCACATCTATTACGAATGCAACACAATCATGCCAACAAGAAATCTCCTACAAAACATCCTAAACACTCATACGAAACAAAGAACAGATGTTTACAAAGCAATCATGATAAATTACATTCCTTACTCCACACAAGACATCCACACAAAGCTACTTGTTCTATTGGCAGAGTACAAAAATCTTATATGAACATTAAGAAACAAAGCACTATACAATTACAGAACAATCAACAAAGAAATTGTCCAACAACTTTGTCAACAAAAATTCGCAAACATTCTAATCTTAGCCCCACAAGCGCAAATCTCGTAAAAGATTTGGCTGAAGACAGCACATATTACAGAAAAAGCAAATAACTTGTTTTAAACAAAGGATACTACAGCTGTAAATGTGTTTATTGATGGATTAATAATCTTACAATTATATTATTATTATTAATAATACTATTATTATTACTGCTACTATTATTATTAATTTTCCCATTATTATATTTGAATGTGCAACATAAAATATATTGTGGATGGGTGTCTGTGCCGTTGGCAGTAACATATGTATGCGTCTGTGTGTGGATGCAGGTGTGTGTGCGCGTGTGTGTGTGGTTCATGAAGTTGCACGCGCATGTGTATGAGTGTGTGTGTATGTGTTTGTGTGTGTATGTGTGTGTGTGCGTGCGTGCGTGTAGCAGCCTTTAAACCAATGCTGTATCTCAAGTATTAAAATGATGTTATATGGTAATGATATGTTTCAAAAGAAAAATATGCACCACCATGTATAAACAAATTGAATGAGCCCTTTAAGTACCCAGTAAGCTAAGGAGACTTTTAGCGGCCAGATTTAAGTCCTTCCCATTGTATATGAAACCCAGACACTATCACAACTTTGGACCAATTATCTCCCTGGGGACAGGCCATGGACTCTAATTGCTAGTAGTAAATCCATGATTCTTGTCCCCCAAACAAAAGGTATCATGGACTAGAGCGTCACCCTGTAATTTGTCATCAGGAACAACACCAACGACCTTCACCTCGGTAGCTAAGTGACCCAGAAATTACAAAGAAGCCACATTTTAATGGACATGATAGTTTAAAGTTTATTGTCCAAGCGCGGGGCATTTAATGTACTGTGGTCTCCAGAAAGCACGAGATTGTGTGTGTGTGTGTGTGTGTGTGAGAGAGAGAGAGAGAGAGAGAGAGAGAGAGAGAGAGAGAGGGGGGGGAGGAAGAGATGGACAGGTGTTTCACGCATTCCGTTTGTGGAAGTGGAAGTGAAGCATATGCAAGGAATGTGTATCTACATGCACTATGCCATAAATGTCATATTATCATAACTGTATATATGTATGTATTTGTTTGTTAAAAATGTCACACTTAACACTAACAAACGGCAACGCTCTGTAATATACACAAACAAAAGAAACACACACTACAACTTGTAAATATACATTGCTTTATATGAAATAAAAGTTTAAAAAAAAACAAACAAAGCAAACCGAAGTTTCTCTGCACCAGGTGGGCACACCAAAAAAAAAATCTATCAATGATCATTTGCGTAACATGCTCACTATAAAAGAAGCAGTTGGGGCATAAATATGATCATTTGCGCAACGTGCTTACTATAGAAAAAGCAGGGGGGGGGGGGGGGGGTAGAAGATTTCTTATCATAGTTAGTTAGTTAGTTAGTCGACAGATCATCCTCGTTGCACATCAAACCATTCAGTCCATAAGTGCTCGGATCCCCTCCTCAGCAAATCCCGCAGCGTGTAGCAGCTAACGACGCCAGTTCTGTGTTGGTTTATCAATCTTCTTTGGCTTCCTGCGTAGTGTTCTTGTCTGGCCACCCCTCTTTTAATTTGCTGCTCTCGCAGTCTGGCCATTGTTGTAGATTCACAGTCATCACTTGGTTCTCGCAAAAGTCTCACTTCTCGTAGAGCATTCAGAATGTCAGCCTGGTCCATGGCGCGTCCGCCCTCCACAGTAGCCTCACCTGCGAGCTTGTCAGCCCGCTCATTTCCTTGTACTCCCGCATGCCCTGGCACGAAACTAATCTTTGCCAGCCGAGACCGCTTCAGAGGCAGCAACCATTATCTTCGGATTGACCCCTCCTCTATCCTCTTGATCATGTTCATTGAGTCGCCAAGGAAACAAGCCCTAGTGAATGTCTGTGTCTCGAGCCATGTTATTGCTTTACTTACTGCCATGACTTCCATGGTCAGGCTACTTGTGGTTTCAGTGAAAGCACCAGAGTCCTCCTTCACAATTCTCCCTCCGGCCCGAGCTGTAAAGGCCCATGAGCTTCTCACATGTCGGACGACCGACTCATCTGTGTAGATGACCGCGTCACCGTCTAGCGAATTCTCGAAAATCAACGCTTGTACTTCAGCCTCAACAGCAGCCGGATTTTCTTGTCTGCATTTTCTATCTAGTTGGATGCAAACTGAAAAGGATGTGCAGAAGTCTGTTGGTACTTGCACCCACTCTTCGCCAGGTTCTAAGTCCTCAAGTGAACACACCTGTTGAAGAATGTCTTCGGCTTGACCCATCCACGACCGTCCTCTTTTTAACCTGCTGCCCTTCACCTTCCTAATTTCACTATGCAGTGGATGTTGTGTGTTTGCGTTAATTCTGAGGTAGGCGCGTGCCCTGCAAACTTGTATTCTCTCTTCAATGGTTGGAAAATCAAGAAGGTAGCGCATCGCCCTGCATGCTGTATCTCTTGTACATCCAAGAATAATGCGCATAGCTTCATTCTGTATCCTTTCCATCCTTTCTATCTGCTTATGGCTGAGAGTCAGGATTGCCATTGCATACTCCAAAACAGACATGACCAGCCCCTCGTACAGAAGACATAGATGGCGCTGCTCACAGTTTGCTGCCGCCATCACCCGCATCGCTGCCAAACCCCGCTTGGCCTTTGTTATCACCTGGTCTATGTGCACATTATAAGCAAGGCTTCGATCAAACCGTATCCCCAGGTAATTCATTGCATGCGTTCTTTCCACCGTCTCTGTACACAGCATTACAGTTGGTGTTGGATTGTTGACAATATGATTATTCAACGAGAACCAAGTCACTGTTGCCTTTGTTGGGTTGACCATTGCCCCAGCTTCATCACACCAAGTACTTATGCGATTGAGTTCGGTTTGTAGTTCCACAGCAACCTCCTCTCTATCCTTACCCTGACGATACACTAAAACATCATCGGCATATGACAATGTCCTGCCAGGTCCAGTGATCTGCTCACTGGTGATTCTCACTGTGTAGGCGTTGAACAGTACCGGAGATAATGGTGATCCCTGTGGTAGGCCAGGATATATTGTTGTTGGTTCCGAAGTCCAACTGCCACATCTAATAACTACTTTCCGTTGGAAGAGGGCTGCAGCGATCCAACTAAGGAGGAATGGACTTACGTTTAGTTCAAGAAGCTGAAACATTAAAAAATCCAGTGGTACTCTGTTGTATGCGTCCTCAAGATCAATCACTGCAGCAACGGTTTCAGTGCCTGAGTGGAAACCTTCATAGACATCATGGGCAAAGACTGCTGCATTGGTACAGGTTTCTCTTTTTGGACGGTACCCACCCAGGGTAGGTGGGAAAACACCTTGCCTCTCTAGTTGGCTTGATATTTTCCTGGCAATTACCTTCTCCAGCAGCTTGTCTATTGTATTCTGCATGGTTATAATTCGATATCCCTGAATTTTTTTGTGGTCTTTGTCAGGCTTCGGCAAGGGAATCAGATAGCTGTGTAACCATTCCTCCTTGATGCTAGCACTCCCTATACTGCTGTTGTACATGTCTGCTAGTTTCTCTAGCTCATTGTCGGTACACCTATTTATGTCGCCGTATCTTATGCCATCAGGACCTGGAGCACTGTTATTTGATGGTCGAAGCACAGCCTTGATTTCTTTCACTGTCACTGTGTCTTCATCCGAAGTGTTCTGGGCCTTGCATCTGTCTGAGGTGACCTCATTGGCCAGATTTCGGCCTCCCATGTCTGTCTGGTTGCTCTGCTCAAGGTAGCGTTCAAAGAGGGCTTTGCCCTTGTCCTCGTCAGTCCTCTGCCAGATGAGGTCAGCACGTTGGAAGTCAGAAATGCTCTTATTCTTGACTGCACCACTCATGCTTTTATGTAGTCGCCAGAACAATTTCAGTGACTTGTCTGTGCTTAATCTTTGACACACCTCTGCCCATTTTTCGCTTTTAACCACCTTGACCAGTTTTTTGAAATAGCTTACTTTTGTGTGCATCTCTCTTTCTAAGTGCAAGCAGGGACTAGGATGACCAGCTGTGTCCTTCTTGGCATTTTGTCATCTCCTTACAGCACTACGCTTATCCACCCAAGCCTTCTCCACCTCGAAACTCCACCACGGTGGCTGCTCCCAGCTTTTTTTCCCTGCCCTTGTCACGTCTTATTCTACTCACCACATCTTGCCCTGTACTGTCATACTGTAACGTCTTTACCTTTAGCTTGTGCTGCCTGGTTCTGCCTTTCTCCACCAATATGCTGCAAGGGTGGTGGTCGCTGCCATGGTGTTCTAGGACACACCATCTACACACTGTAGTGAGTGAAGGTGAAACTAGCGCCAGATCAATAGCACTGTCCTCATCGCCTGGACGGCTTGCTGTCCTGGTGACACAGCCACTGTTGATACAAACCAGGTCGATGGTTTCCAGTGCAGTCTCGAGCCCCTCCCTTTGTGTATTGGAGGAAGTGTTTCCCCATGATCTGCCTTTAGCGTTGAAGTCACCACAGAAAATAACATTTCTCTCGTGGCCTAATATGCCACTTAAGCACTGCCACTTCTGGGCGTCCACACTCGCATTGCGGGCATAAACATTTACCAACACGAATGGTATACTGGAATGAACTCTCAACGCCTGTATTTGTATATCGTCACTGTCCCAACTGGACATGTCTAGCTCTGACGCCACCACGCTGTCGCGAACGAGAATCGCCGTTCCCAGATGTCGTCTGTTGTAGAAACATTTGAAGCCGGCAATTCGGAGTAGCTGATCGCCCAGTCTCGTCTCCTGGAGTGCTACAATGTCGTTCCTGTAAACTAGGGTTTCTAAAATAGAGCCCCGTTGTTTTACACTGGCACAGTTCCAATATAGAATACGGATGTTCCTGAGTCCTAGACGATGATACTTGAGTCTAAAACGTCTCAAACCACCGCGCTTACCTTGCTTCTTTTTCCCTGCGCGGCTACCACGCCGCTTCGTTATGTTGACTGCTGATCGCTCGGAGAACACACGTTGTTCCGCCATGTTGAAAAAACGTAAACACAGACTGCTGAGAACCACACACGCTGCTGAAAATTCACTCAAGGATGGCTTCGCTCGATGCACGAACTCCGTAGCACCCGCGCAGATCTTGAGTAGAAACTCCTGGTTTTACATCCTGGCACACCAATTACACGCAAGAGATGAATAAATTCATCCCCTACGCAAAACAACACGACCGTCCGTCGCTATCTTGAAACCGGAAACTCTTTCTTCTTATCATATTTATGCCCCAACCAGTGTTGCCGTTTTAGTGCTTTTCTCACTAAATTTAATGCTTTTTCAAGTAATTTAGTGCGAAAATTTTGCTTTTAGCGTGGCCGTGCGAATTTGGTGCTTCACAAAATTAATTTGGTGCTTTTTCGTGCTTTTTTGGGGGGTGGATAAAAATTACTTTAAAAATCATTTTGGGAACACTAAAAAGCCGAATTTGAACTGAAGCGAGGGAGTAAAACAGTCTTAGCACATTCATCATCATCATCATCATCATCATCATCATCATCATCATCATCATCATCATCATCATCTTCCACTTCTGCTGTCAAGCGTCGTGGGGAGAATAATTTGCGTTCCAGCGCCCGGTGGACGGCACTGGATAGTGTCATTCCGTGTGGTTGTACAATGTCTCTGATGTCGTCAATCCATTTTCTTCTTGGACGTCCTCGTGGTCTCGTCTCAGATGATCTTTGATGTAAGGCCAATGATGGTAGTTGCTGATGTTGCATTCTAACGACATGGCTTATTACCGTGCAATATTCAAGTAATTTGAACTCCCTTTAATACAATTTAGTTGAAATGAGTGACTGCAACGCGCAGGCAATATGCAATGCGTTAAAAGATTGTTTAAGCAAGAATGGACTTGAGTTGCAAAGACTAGTTGCACTCGGCACTGACAATGCGTCTGTCATGACAGGTGTAAACAATGGAGTATATACAAAATTAAAATCCGAAGTTCCTCATCTGATACTAATTAGGTGTGTATGTCATTCCCTTCAGCTGGCAGTGTCACAGGCTGCAGCTGCTTGTCTGCCCAGGAACATAGAGTTCATGATTAGAGAAACATATAACTGGTTTTCTCACTCAAGTCTTCGTCGAGCAATGTACAGGGAGCTTTTTGCTTCAATAAATGATGGACAACATCCGCTGAAGATTGTTCAATTAAGCCAGACACGATGGATGTCCATTCAATCTGCCATTGTCAGAATATTGCAGCAGTGGGTCGAGCTCAGAACTCATTTTGATGTAGCAAGACTCAACGAGCGCTGTTATACAGCAGAACTTCTACATTCTATGTTTAGCGACATGAAAATCTATGTGTATCACATATTTCTTAAGCATATTCTCGGAGAAGTTCAAAGTGTGAATAAGAAATTCGAAGCAGATATACAGGATCCAACAAAACTACTCAGTGATCTTGTCCAGCTCATTGATTCTATCAGTTCAAAGATTGCTCTTCATGGGGGGAAAAAAAACAACAGAAAGTGATGCTATTCAAGATTATTTAGATCCTAATCCCAATCTAGGTTATGAGTTTGAAGAAATAGCAGCCTACAAGTTTCCCGATGAGAAAGAAATTCGTGGAAGGTGCATCCAGTTTTTAATAGAGCTATTGACACAGCTGCGTTTACGTACACCCGATAACGTTCGAGTGTTGCAGTCCATGTCATGTCTTAGTGGAAGTGAATGTCTACAGCCAATGAAGCCCTGTACATTGGATCTTGCTAATATGTTTGTAGAAGATGCAGCTACTCTCACCCGCATCGATTTCCAGTGGAGAAAATTTCATCATATGCAGTGGACACAGATCTCTGACACACTTGGACTGTGGGCAGAAATAGCCTCATACAGGGATGCCACCGGTGAAAATCCTTTCCAAGATCTTACAGATTTAGCTTTATCTGTGCTCATTTTACCTCATTCTAATGCGGACGTGGAGCGTATTTTCAGTCAGATGGGAGTTATAAAATCAAAATTGCGGAACAGACTGAGCATCAAGATTCTGACAGCTGTTTTGACTATTAGATATGGAATGAAAAGATATGGCAAATGCTGTCATGATTATAAACTACCTAAGGATATTTTGCGAAAACCTGGATCACAGGAGGCATATACATGTTTCTTTCAATCATCCTCATCATCGCAGGAGCAATCACAGCAGGAAATAGCTACAGAAACTGAAGAGGAGTTGTTTGACTGGTATTTGGCAGATCTGGAATAAACTTCATTCTAATATTCAGTGATAATAATAAATTATAATGTGCTACTTTATAACATTTTGAATGAATACCACCAGTGCCTGTTTTAGTGATTTCCCAAAATATAGTATTGCAATTTGGTACTTTTTTGGCTCGAAAGTAGTTCTGATTGGGACTTGGCGGATCTGGAATAAACTTCATTGTAATATGAAGTGATAATAATAAATTATACTGTGCTACCTTGTTACATTTGTAATAAAAACAGTTGGTGCTTTTTTTTTTTTGGTGCTTCCTAAAAACTTTTGGTGCTTTTATTTCTTTTTTGGTCGATTTTGGTGCTTTTTCATCAAAGGGAGATGGCAACACTGCATATATATTCCTACTGAAACCATCAAGCTTTGCTCAGAAAGCTACAGATATAGTCGACGACTTCATGAATGAACAGTAGGAGAGCAGAGAGCTCCCATATTCAAGAGAGGCCAGGGTTGTGCTTATCCAAGGACAAATATAGTTGTTCATCACAGGAGGACAGTTTTGAAGTGTGGTCAGGGGATAAAGGTGGTTATTCCAGAATCCCCGGAGCTGATTGGGCAGTGTATTCAAATGTATCATCATCGGAATCAGCTGGTATATAGGCGGCGACACCGCCAGGCCAGGGCAAACCCTCTAAACCACCAGCATCGACTGTCTGTGAATGCATTCAACTCCTCATGGCGACATCATCCCAAGTCATCGAGAAACATCCCTCATTCTCCCAAACAAGGAGTCAAAGGCTGCTGATTACTTCGGGAGAATAGTTGTGGATTGTTCATGCTACTGATTTCAGCGGTGCCAACTTCTGGGGCCACCCAAAGAAGTACACATCCTTTGTTCCTCCAGGGAAGGAGACACCAAAGCTCCATCCCACCAGCTCATCACCATCATCATCGGAGCATTGAACCATCGTATTTAACTCCCCATGGTGACGTCATCCTGGATCATCGAGAGACATATTTCCCCCCACATTCCCCCAAAGAAGGAGACATCAGAGATCCATCCCGCCAGTGTATCCCTCCAACAGCGAAACAACAAACATTCCGTTTCTAACATAATGGATAGCTTATGTGGTGTGCCAGAGATGCACACATGGACAAATGAATCAAGAGGGATGTGTCCCTTGCTTTACATGTTTTAACCGTGCCATTGTGATGTGACAGATGCACAGTGTTATCCGTAGTTAGCAGGAAATTTTCTTCATTCAGGAAGGAGGCAGAGAAAGAGTTCAACTTGCTAATTTGACTTTAATTTAGTTATTAGTTAAAGGCATTGTTTCTTATTGTTGCCTTTTTGTATTCTAAGCAGGTGAACGGTTGCACATGATTATATCTTCTTCTCAGAGAGAAAGAATACCAGTCTGTCCAAGAACAAGAACCATTGGGGCAGAAAAAAGCTGTAGATTTATCTCCATAGTCATAGAATGTAGAATCCATATATGTCTATATGCCATATATTTCAGATGTGCCTGGCTGTCATGCCCATATGACCCAGGATAATCTGGTTACATGATGGTATAATGGAGAGATTTTCTCCTTTCGACAATGATGGTTGTCAATTTAGGGCGGATGCCTATTCGTACATTCCTTTTATTTTGATGCAACTATTACTATGTATTGCATGCTTGGGACTGGGTGTTGATTTTGATGTCAGAATTGTTTGCATTATTTTGTATGTAGACTGCATATTCACCAGAGCCACTCATAAAATAAGGAATTATCTTTTGTCAGGGGCGGATGATTTCTTTTCTCTTGTTAATGGCATGCACAGGGGATCCATCCCAATCTCCCCAGCGGTGCAGAATTTGTGTGGCTGTTGGACCAGCCATTTCTTGGATGGGGGGCATGAAGCTGCGTGACACGACACGACTCTACAGGATGCTTGGCAGACGCAACGACCAGAACACTCCCCCCCCCTTTCATAGCTGGTGCATGCTGGGTAATAGACCCTTCGGAAAATTGGCGCACTATTTGCCCCGGGAATTTAGTTCAGCGGGAGCCCCGCTGATTCAGATACAAGCATGACCAAGTTGGGTCACAGATAATTGATGGAAAAGACCTTAGACTTATAAAAAACATATATTGGAAACAACAAGCTGCCATAAGAATTGATAATGAAGTAGGTCAATATCAGCCTATTAAGACAGGTGTGAGGCAGAGATGTGTAATGTCTCCAGATCTTTTTTCCCTGTACAGTGAACATATTTTCAGAAATATAGAAGATATGGAAGGAATAAACGTTGGGGGACGATACATCAATGACATTAGACACGCGGATGATACAGTCTCTGTTGCAGACAATGAACAGGATCTGCAAAATTTAGTAGATGCGGTTGTTGCACGCAGTGAACAACTAGGGTTAGAATTGAATTGTAAGAAGACACATATTATGGTCGTCACTAGGAAGGAAGAAATACTACAATGTAATATTGACAACTTGACAATCCGCCATAATAAAACTCCCAGCTGTTACAGAATCAGATTTCTGGCTCCAAATGTTTGACGCTTCGCACAAACATAGAGAGCCAAGACTTCTGCCCTTTGCGCCACCATAGGCACGAAAGGAAAGACAAGACAAGACAATATACAAGTAAATGGGCATATTCTTAAACAAGTGAATCGGTATAACTATCTCGGAACAGTCATTACATCTGATGGGAGATGCCTTGAAGAGATTAGAACAAGATGATAAACATACTGACCAATAAAAAGATATCAACTGAAAAGAGAAAAAGAGTGTTGAAGTGCTACATAGAACCTTGGATGTGAGGCGTGGACAATGAGCAGACAAGCTGAAAAACATCTGATGGCTGTGGAGATGTGGTTTCTGAGGAAAATGCAAAGAATACCATGGACAGATAGAAAAACCAATGAACAAGTCCTTCAAGAAACAAATGAAGATTGTAAACAGATTAGAGACATTAGATGTAGACAGTCAACATTTTTTGGGCATGTTATGAGAAGAAATTAATTGGAGAACTTGGTGACAACTGGCAAGGTCGAAGGGAACAGACCAAGCGGAAGACCAAGAATTAAATACCTGGATGGCTTGGCCACGTGGCATGGTCGAGACAGAAACACGGAGCTGATCCACGACTCTGGTGATGGAGCGAGATGGCAAAACATGACCGTCCACACTTATCGGCATGGCACATAATGAATGAATGAATTTATGCTACAATAGATGCGATCAGCGTGACTATGCAATAGTTTATCTATATGCAAGTAAATACACACATGACAATACCGTAGTCTGTCAATACATCCATATGTACAAGTGTATCATTTTCCTAGCCATCCATACGTAAGTGTTTGTAGTATGACAACACCCCGTACCAGTCTAAACAAACACATGTATAAATATAGCAATGTTAGTCAGTCGACAGATTATCCTTATTGCACATCCACGCTTTATGGACACTCTGAAGATGCCACTAAAAGCTTTTGGAATTCATCATGACACATGGGAAACTGCTGCCAAAGACCGAAATTCGTGGCGTACATCATTACATAAGGGTGCAGTCACTTGTGAAGCAAACAGAACTGCAAGAGCTGTGAAAAAAGCTGGACAGAAAAACCATTGCAGAAGATCCTCCTCCTGGAACGTCAAGCATTCTTTGCCCACATTGTCAAAGAAAATTTCTAGCCTACATAGGCCTTATCAGCTATCTTAGAACTCATGGCTCCATACTTTCAACACCACTGGATGAAATGAATGGTAATCATCATTATTGATGGACAAACAACACAACACAACATTGCACATCGAACTGTTAGACCACAATTACGGAGGTCCCCTCCTCAGTATACCCTTCATAGTTTTGCGACTGACGACACTGGTTAGTGATGGTTGACAATTCTCCTTTGGCTCCCCGCATGAGGCACTTACCTAGCTTAACCCATGTTACACTGCTATTATTGCAGTCTGGTCAAAGCTGCAGAATCAGAACCATTCCTTGATTGATTTACTGGTCCAACCTCCCCGAGAACAGCCAAGACTTAGTTGGGCATGAGATTAGGAGAAATACCCTTGAAAACCTAGTCACAGCTGGCAAACGTAATGTGGAAAAAAGCTAGAGGTAGACAAAGAGACCACTACCTCGATTGCTTGGCTATATGGCATAATTAGGATATGAATAGACTTGATCCGGGATCCCGGTCATCGTGTGAGATTTCGAACAATGACCGCACATAGTGATCGACATGCCACATGATGATGATTCTCATTGATTACTTAGCCTTGTGGTAGTTTATTGTTCACTATTGATCAGATTCAGCAGCATTGCTTTTGAATAGATTGCATGCGGCCATTAGAGCAGCACTGCCAGAGATGTTAATGTTTATATGGCAAGTTAGTTTGTTGAACTAATTTATGCATGCGAAACTTGCAATCATTATTTGTATCTTATCACACTCATGGGGTGTTTTTGCTCCTCCTTTTTATTCCTACTTCATGAAACAAATACTTATGGAACGGCTGACCGGTTCCTCTCGACATGATCAAAACACTTTCTTAATGAATATTGATATTGTTTTTTGTGATGCATGTTGTGAACTGTTAGCCGTGATGACCTTGTAGGCGTCAAATTAATTGGCATGTAATCGTGTTTGGTTATGTAAGCTGTGCGTGGATGTTGGATGGTTGAGCAGCAATGAAACTTGCTTATTGTCTGTTATTTGTGAATCCTCCAAAAGGCCAAGGTTTAACATGGTTCGTGGCATTGAGGTTGAAGTTGCCTGAGCCCTGAACACAGACGTGCATCCATGGGAGTGAGGTTGTTGTAGAGACTACTTCTTATCGGGTGCCTGGTTGTTGTAGATACTTTTTCCCATCGGGTGCCAGATCTTTGTAGAGACTTCTTCCCATCGGGTGCCAGGTTGTTGTAGAGACTACTTTCCATTAGGTGCCAGGTTTTTGTAGAGACTTCTTCCCATCGGATGTCAGGTTGTTGTAGAGACTACTTTCCATTAGGTGCCATGTTGTTGTAGAGACTACGTTCCATTAGGTGCCAGGTTTTTGTAGAGACTTCTTCCCATCGGGTGCCAGGTTGTTGTAGAGACTACATTCCATTAGGTACCATGTCGTTGTAGAGACTACTTTCTACTAGGTGCCAGGTTGGTGTAGAGACTATTTCCCATCGGGTGCCAGGTTTTTGTAGAGACTTCTTCCCATCGGGTGCCAGGTTGTTGTAGAGACTAATTCCCATCGAGTGCCAAAGTGCAATATCCACTGGGACTGAATTCAAGAGCTCTCATTCCCCTTTCCCGTCTTTGGGATGTTTGCAAGTCTGACTGGAATTTCACAACTGCAGAGAGGTATATAATATGACGTAATTTGATTATGATTCAACACCCGCAAATTTATACCGACTAGGATTAGGCCTGGAATAGTAGTATTTCCTCCACAGGTTTTAGTTATTTGATAGACAACAGACTCCAACCCACCGCCCATATACCGTGCTGTGACAATACGGCATGCATTCTTGATTTCAGGAGTTGTTTGACTTAAATGCTACGTACATTGTCATAGTCCCGAAAGAGTTAACTATGACGGTAATCTCGGGGTTGTACGAGAAACTCCGACGTCAAAATTGGTTGCTCGGAGTTGACTGGGAATGACGTATCATTCAGGCATGGGGATGCTTGGCGACAGGACGGGGTTTTTATTTTTTTCAGGGACAAGTTATTCACGTTATAGAAATCGAACAAGCTAAAGAGATTATATATTAGACACAGATAGACACTAAAGAATATCTTTTCACGTATTCTACAATGATCGTCAGCAGCGGTGCCCCAAAAGTGAGTCTTGTTTCCTCATATAATTGCTGCTTGTTATATACCGGCGCTTGGTACCGCACTAGGTTGCGACAGGAGATTGTAGTGTGTCGAAGGCATAACGTGCGTTAAACTGTGCATATAAAAGTTGGAAGGGCCACCAAACATTCGGTTCATAGTGGACAGTGTATGAAATATCTGCGAACGTAAGAGTGAATGACTTAGCTGGCTGTGGAGGATTTAAGCTGTGTCTACTTAGTGAATACACTATACGTCAGTTGCTATCCTAAGATGTTTTGAATACATTATCAGCATCTGCCAGACAGCTGTGTGAGCGAGCCAGTGTTGTGTTAAAGACCTACCATCTTCAGTTGTCACATCGCTTTAAAACAAATGTCGCTTAAATGTCGACAGGTTGCACCGAGTTTTATCCCATATGGCTCAGTCTCTTTCCACAGCGCGGAAAGCGTCACACAAAGCACGAACTCCGTAGCTCCAGCGACGACCCATAGGAGTCTCCGAAAAATTTCACTCGTTAACCGAAGGACGCGGCCCGGAATCGAACCAACGACCTTGGGAGCCCGAGTCAGACGGCTTGACTACTTCGCCACAGAGACTCCCTGTTACACCTCTAAACCCTACTACACGCCAGTCAGTCCATGGCAAATATAAATATTAAGCGGGGAATGGGGAGGAGGAGTGTATCTTCCTGATTTCGGGTTTGGATGTGTTGATCTTCATTGTGTATTATTCATACGTTATAGACACAGACACGTACAGGGTAGTTTGATAAATACTGTCACAGCTTCATAACTTGTCGAAGGGAAAATCTACACGGGATGGGAAACACAACGTGGTGTGGTAAACTCAGCTCTGGGGATCCTCCAGGATAAGTGGAAACCTCTTGGGTACCCTTTGCTGTTTGCGAGAGTACCACATGGTACTCAATTACGCCGGCAACTTAATTTGCAAGAGGCTGATTTTATAGCGCGTAAATTTGGAAAGCAAAGGGAAGCTAATATATTATTCACCCCCAGATACTCACCATAATACCGGAAAATAAAATAAACACACGAAGATGTTATCTTTCCTGCTCTCTCTCCCCTTTCACTCTCTCTCTCCCTCTGTCTCTCGCTCTCACCCTTCCTCTCTCTCACCCCCTCTCTCTCACCCTCTCTCTCCCTCTCTCTTTTCTCTCTATCCCTCCCTCTCTCACGCACTCTCCCCCTCTTTCTCTCTCTCTTGCGCTCTCTCTATCTCTCCTTCTCGCTCTCTCTTTTCTTTCTATCCCTTCCTCTCTCGCACACACTCTCTCCCCTTCTTTCCCTCTCCCTCGCTCTTTCTTCTCTCTCTCTCTCTCTCTATCCTTCTCACTCTCTCTCCCTCTCTTGCTCTCTCTCTCTCTCTCTCTCTCTCTCTCTCTCTCTCTCTCTCTCTCTCTCTCTCTCTCTCTCACTCACTCGCTCGCTATCTTGCTCCCAGGCCAGAAATATGTTCGCGAACCAATCAAGAAAGCTGTCAAAACAAGTGCCAGTGCAAGAGGTGACGGCCCCAAGCCTGACGGTATCACTGGGTAGCCGGTGGCACAGTGCTGCCACACTTGTCGGTTAGCGGTGGTCACATGATGGTGTAGCTGTGGACACCTCTCTCATGGGGCCACAGAAGGAAATACACATGAAAGACACATTGGACAATGATCATGCACAAGGCTGGGGAACTGGTAAGGGTGGTAACTTTCTTATAGTTAACTGTCAATTGGGGAACCACTTGAGGCTACTATTACAGTTCACTAATAAGCATACATGTATTGTTTGGCGCTTATAGAAGTGGAAGTAAGAAGTGGTGACTAGAGGAAGCTCTGGACAACTTACAGATTGAAAGCTA
Source organism: Cepaea nemoralis (assembly GCA_014155875.1). Classification (NCBI taxonomy): domain Eukaryota; kingdom Metazoa; phylum Mollusca; class Gastropoda; order Stylommatophora; family Helicidae; genus Cepaea; species Cepaea nemoralis. Next base: position 1,157,676 of record JACEFZ010015475.1, read on the forward strand.
TTGTTACGACCAGGATTAGAACCTGTCAACTCGAAATATGGCAGCGCCACCTTATAGGAACAAGTGTACTTCGACGCATGACCAACTAGATACTAGCCCCTACTTCTGTATACAACTTCTACCAGCGAGAAACATTACATGTGTGTTTATTTAAGACCAATGCTAGTTAACTGCTACATGATGATAGCGCCGTCTCCCGTCCTCATCTACAGGGATTCTCTACTTCTATCGTGAATAGCCAGTTCTGTTCGTGAATTGCTTTCTTTCCAGGTGTCTTTATGTGTAGTTTTATCTGTTCAATGCTTTCCTTCCAGGTGTCTTTATGTGTAGTTTTATCTGTTCAATGCTTTCTTTCCAGGTGTCTTTATTTGTAGTTTTATCTGTTCAATGCTTTCCTTCCAGGTGTCTTTATTTGTAGTTTTATCCGTTCAAGGTTTCCTGTCGCAGAATTATATGAAAACACATCCCAGTAGTGCCCGAGTATTTTCCCATTAATCTTGTCAATACCCGAGACTCTTTTCTAAAGATCAGGATTGACTCAAATAACTCACAGAAAATGAAAGAACTTGTACACAATTTCATCACAGCATGAGAAATACAATAACACATTTTCAATATGTAATTCTAGTTACGGAGACAAATGAAACAACCATCGTGGCAAGAGATATTTAAATTGAAACTGTCATGTTTTGAAACACAATGGAAAAGACTATATAAGGTCAAAGTTAATTACTATATCAGACATAAGTTGTTTTTGTTATGGTTTGCTAATATATTTTTTGTTCTTTGCAGTACAAATTCATTTCTTTTGAAATCATCGACCACAGAAAGGTAAAGGGAAAGACTTGGGTTTTGCTAAAATGAAATCAATCAGAATGTCTGAATACTGAAAGCACAGATACATAAATAATGATTTAAATTACTGGCAATCATTTCACACTTTGGAGACACATTTTACCTCTATTAACAATAAAAGTCACGATTTTCTTTGTGAATGAATTTCACTTGTTTGAGCGTTTTGTGTGTGTGTGTGTGTGTGTGTGTGTGTGTGTGTGTGCGCGTGTGTGCGTATGTGCGTGTTGTTGTTTTGTGTGTTTTTGTCTATAAACCGACACATTATCCTTAAGATAACATTTTTGTGTGTGTGCAATTGAGTTAACATTAATTACTGATTAATTGTAAATGATGAGTTTATTGAATAATGCTACATATTCGTGAAGTTGTTATATGTATCTATGTAAAACAATGAATACAAGAACATGAATTGTAACTCTTACATCAGCTTTGGCCAGTGTCTATATTACATTTGGTTATGAATACAACATTACAAACTGGAATACACTTCAGAAAGCTGTTGGCACTTTTTGGTAAAAAATATACACTTTTGTAATTTCTAAATAAGATGCTGTTGTAACTTTCACCATGGAATAACTCTTTTCAGTTGATGGAAAAAGTAAAACTAGCATGTTGACGAATGTCGTTCCCTCTTGTTTGTGATACAGGCCATTGAAATTTGTTTCTATATATTGTCTTTACTCCTGAGATTTTTATTTTCCATGTATATAATTTTGTTATTAATATACTACGACATACAATATCTGCACAATACAAACTTGTAGTTAGAGATAGCCTTACCCATCTTTAATGACAGAGGCACAAAGTAAGAAAGTAAAGGACCCTTTTATACGTATTAGAGCTCATTGGGCGTATGGTGCTAAACCCATATTGTATAGACCGATCGGCACTCGGTGGCTGATGTGGCCAATATCCCATCGGCGGTCTTTACTTTAAAAGACACTTCCTGTAATCCATTTTAGGCTGAGTCGACCTGGGAAACCTGGTCAATTTTTAAAATTCGAATACGTCAAGATGCGGATGACCCCATGGCTATCGGGCCTAGCCATTATGCTACAGCGGCTCCTGGCACTCTGTTCACATGTAAATATTTCACGAACTAGCGGAAAGAAGGCAGAGATGCAGCTTCAACCATTTCTGTTGCCACGCCTTCTTTTGAGATATACATTAGGGAAGCCAGTGAGATAGACACAATTCCTGGTTGCCAGAAACAGACTCGGTCACTCCCCTTGGTGCTGACGGTGTGATATTGACCACCTTCGAGAGCCAATCGGTGTAAAAAATATAAAGCTGGTGCCAGCAATGTAAAATGAATATGATTCTCAGCTCGTTGTCCGACAAAACAGTCCAGCAGAATAACCGGAGCAACTTCAATGAATATTAAACGACTGGAGGCAGGCTGACATTTCTTGCAATGCAATATTTATTTATATAGAATAGCTTGTGACGTCATGAAACAATCAACATCGCCGGTCCCATGTTGATGGGAGGGTCGACGATGGGTGAATAGGCAAACGCACAATGCTGAACATTTTTATATTAAATTAATCGACTGCCAAGATAATGCTTAACCGCTAGCGTTATTTAGATTGCATCCTCTCCGCTTATCATAATAATATCAACTACTTACAAACTCCTGTTTGTTGACACTAGCTAACCATGAGCCATTCCATCGAATTTTGATTTAAATACTCATAGCCAATCGTCAGTCCTGATTTTGGAGTGTGCCTTGATCCTATGTCTGTTATACATGATGGTTCTCTTTTACGATTTCCATCTTCTAAATGATTTACGTTAATAATTCGCCTCTGAGAACTTTATGCCGCCTTCTTGTTGTCAGCCGCAGGCCTAACTGGCTGGTTCCTAATGTATCACGCGGTGACGTTTTTCACATAGTGACGTCACTTGGCGACGTTTGCCGTCTGCTTCTTTGAGATTAAATTTTTGGTTTCTTTCTCCCTTATAAATTCTGTATCTCATTCTGAAGTGCTACATGGCAGCTGGCACCATATTTCTGGCGTGTAGAGGTGTCCGTTAATTTACCTCTTTGCTGCTCTTAGTTTAGCTTTCATTAAATAGCTTAATTTTAAAATATTGTTGTCTAACAACCTTACGTGTCCATTATCGTCATTAATTTCTCAAGGCACTTGAGATGTCGATGAATGTTGTATCCCCTTTTGGAACTGTTGTTCGCTAATTGGTTTTATACACCTAATTAGAAATTAAGTCAACATTTTTGGGCACGTCATGAGAAGAAATACATTTGAGAACTTGGTGACAACTGGCAAGCTGTCAGCGACTCATTTGCGACAGGCATACAAGGATTCCCTTCTTTTGCACTACACGAAAGTGACAACTCGTATTGTTTGCAAAAGGATACATTTTTATTCGGAGCAGATCATACAATAGCTCCACGAGCGGAATACCACAACGGTATTAAACATCTTAGAATGTGATGACGAAAAGATGGAATGAGGAGATGATATTACTACTATAACTATTGAAGCTAAGCTAGACTATTATAACTATTATACTGTCCTTCACAACTACAAAGTATCCCTAGCGGATACACGTCTGATTCCTACGCCGTCCCGGTCTCTGTCTGAGCCCGCTGAGCCTGGCGTGTTCAGCCACGAGCAATTTAGCTCAGCGTGCGTTTGTTGGTTTACGTGCTGGGCACTGGGCTGTGTTGACCAGAGTTACTTGGTCCTTACCTCGTGAACTGGGTTTCCCAGTCTCTTGGGTAACACCAGCTCATCTGCACTGGTTGCCCTCCTTGTTGACACAAGTGTGTCCCGTTATAGCTATTTATAGCGTTTGTGTCTCTTCTGTCTGGTCCCCTGTCCTATTACGTCACTTGTCCTCTGACTAAGCTCTGTTTTAGCTCTCCTTAGCTCAGAGCTTCCTCCTAAGGCTTTGACAGGCTCTCCTTCCTCCCCTGTTGTGTTACAAACTTTTAAGTTGTGGGGTTAACACAAGTAATCTTACAAAAATTGGCTGTCTAATTTTGTCAAAGACTTGGTGAGTTCTTTACTTCTCTTATGGGGATAGGACAAGATCTCTCCTTTCCTTCGTCACACTGTTGTATCACTTCACTTGGCTAATTGAGTAGCTCATCACACTAGTACAGTTGGCTATAAACTGTCATTATATTTATGAGAATTGTGAGGTCCGGATCCTATGCCATAAGGCCTTTCCTCAGATTGTCCAAAATTAACAATCCCAAACAACTTGCCTCTATTATGAGTGCAAAACATGGACAATAAAATGTTCATGTTCTCATATAATAATCGCCCCAACTCGTATACATGTCATATGTGCAACTCTTCACCTTTTAGCTTCCGCTTGTGAAGGAATATTTAAGTGTTACATTAAGGTTTTTTTTTAGAGATATTATTGTGTCCCCTGTTGGAATAGTTATGGTTCTTTGAAAGTAATGGTGTATGCAAGTTTATATGTTTGTTTTTCTGGTTGGTTGTGTGTTTTCTATTAAACTAAAGTGTATTTAACTTACTAACATGTGTATGCGTTTTTAATTTACGTGTATGTATTCTTTCTAGCACCGTAAAGCGGTTTATTGTAGCCACAAATGAGTGTGTTATGCTAATTTATGTCTACAGTGCCGTTTTAAGATGCTCAAAATATGTTCCCTATGTTTCTCACTAAAGTATGGCAACTACACACTTATAACAATTGACAACACATTGGTTACACAGATTGACACAGACAAGTCAAAACAAGTCGTTTTGTGCGGTGAAAAAAAATACCGCAATATCTCTCTCACTCTCCTAATTTAATCCATTCTCTCTCTATCATTCTCGCATCTTTCGTTCTTCTCTCTCTCTATCATTGACACATCTCTCGTTCACCTTTCATTCAAAAGTGGTTTTAAAATATTGGGTCGTCATTAGAATATGGTTCAAAAAATAATGAATGGATGAACCAAAATTATGTACATTAAATGGTTGGCTGAATTTATATGGGTATTCAAGCCACATGACCGTGCTGTCTTTATGCACTTGTCAATTATATTCAAAAATATACATGATTGAAAAGGATTGTTCGCTACCAATCCTATGGTAAAGACTGATCTAACTAATCTATTATGAGTTGGTGCACTGTTCTAAATTTATCTAAGGGAAATAATCTAACTAATTAATTTAATTTAAGAAAAATGGGTTATTTACCTTAAAGAGTTTTAATGCCTAAAATGATATAAATTATTAAATGATGGTGTTAATTTGTAAGTGATGTTTTAACTAACTTATCTAACTAAATAAGTTTAAATGGTGATAAATTAAAGTAATATGATGTCGATGTTAACTTAACTAAGTTCTTAACTAACTATAGGTAAATTATAACTGTGAAATGTCCTAAATAAAGTTATATGGTAAATCTAAATAAATAATTCTAATATTTCCACAAAATATGAAGTTATACGCGACTGTTTATAAAAACCATGTTATATGCATATCATATATCAATTTTAACTAACTACACTAACTAATTACATCCAGGTGTGATGTTCGAGCCGTGTCCTCTGTAGAATGTCCTCGAAAACAACGTTCAGGTAGACAAAGTCTGATTTACGCTCTCGTCCTGGGTAATGTTCATACTAATGGTATGCTACTGGTTGGTGTAGGTTGAAGTCCCAAATTTCGATCCACTCAAGGGTTATATAAGTGGTAGTGGTGTAGACAATTCACAAATGCGTCTGTTCATTCCACTAATGCTGATACAGTTTATATTACATAAATGCAAGCGACTGGAGATGGTAACGCACTTTAGTGTTCACAATCACCACATAGGGCACTAAGTAATTACAGTGTCAATGTCTTTGGTGATGTAAGGTCGCTCTCTTCTCCGTATTTCAGGTATTTCAATGTGAGAAGGTCTACTCAATGTGTCAGCTAGAGAGTTCAGACTTCCCTTCAAATGTTTAATAGTGAAGGCATAATTCTGCAAAATTAAGGACCATCTGTAAATCCTGTTGTTGCGATGCACCCCTGTTTGCATGACCGTAAGAGGCGAATTATCGGTTTCGATAACAAACTCTGTACCCGCCAGGAATCGATGAAGTTTCCTGACACAATAGATCACGCTTAAAGCTTCCAATTCAGAGGCTGAGTATCTTCCTTCAGCCGGGCTGATCTTACGACTCACGTACATTATTGGGTGAAACTTGCCTTCATAAAATTGGCCTAGGACCCCAGAAATGGAAATGGAACTTGCGTCTGTACGGAGGAAATACGTAAGATTGACATTAGGCAAACGCAAGATAGGTGGAACGCTAAATAAATATTTCAATTTTGATAACGCATCGATTAACTTTGCATCCTGAACATCAAGTTTTACAGATGCTTTTAACACATTAGAAAAAACACTGGTGATTTCAGCCAAATTGGGTATAAATTTGCTGTAATAATTGACCAGACCAAGCAAGCTACGGACCTGTTTCTTGGTCGTAGGCATAGTTAGATTAAGAATCTTGGTCACTATTTTCCCATCAGTTCTTAGTTGGCCTCTGGTGATTGTATGGCCTAAGAAATCAATTTCTTCCATTCCCAACTCCACTTTGGTGGGTTTCACTGTAAGACCAAATAATCGCAATCTATTGAAGACATGTCGCAGTTTCAGTAGGTGTGTTGTCCAGTCTGCTGTATGGATGCAAGTGTCATCAATATAAGTAGATGTATTGGTCACTCCGTGCAGAAGATCCCTAGTGAGTCGGACAAAAGTGGCTGGTGCATTACGAAGACCGAAAGGAAGCAAGCGCCACTCATACAGGCTTAAAGGAGTAGAGAATGCTGTTAAAGGAATAGAGGATGATTCCATCGGGACCTGCCAATATCCTTTCGTGAGATCTAGTTTCGAAAAGATACGTGATGTTGACATGTCAAGGATTAGGTCGTCACAAGATGGGATAGGCTCTGCATCGACCTTGGTCACGTTGTTTAAGCGCCGATAATCGACGCAGAGACGAATAGTCGAGTCCTTTTTTCTGACTAGAACTATCGGAAAAGAATATTCTGACTGAGATTTCTGAATTATTCCACTCGACTCAAGATTTAACAATTCCTTGTCGAGATTTTCCCTATAACTCAATGGGATGGAATAAGGTCGACATTTGATGGGTGTGCTATCAGTCAGAATTATAGAGTGTTCTATTCTGTCTGTCTTACCTGGGATGTCAGAGAAAATGTCCTTGTACTCAGTTACTAATTCTATCAGTTGTTGTCGTTGCTCGTCTGTCAGTTTGGGTTCTATACGTATGCTATCGATTGTCCCTGTTGTGTCGACTGTCGGGACTGGTAGTTCTATTCCGTCGTCATCCGTCTGATTAAGTACTGTTGTTGTACTAGCTGTGTGTACTGTTTCCTGGCTAGGTGTGTTTGCGATGTCGTCAAGATCTGTCGCCCTACCTAGTGTAGTTGTGTTATGTACGTCTGTCGTCCGGTTAAATTGTGTTGGTGCACTATGTTCGTCTGTCGTTAGTTCTTGTCGTGAGAAATAGGGCTTCAGCATGTTGATATGAAATATCTTTAATTTTCCCTTTATCGATATTTCATAGTCGACATCTGATATCTTTCGTTCGACTTTGAATGGCCCTTGCCATGATGTTAGTAACAAATTACGTTTATCTGGTAGTAAAAGTAGCACCTTTTGATTGGGTTCAAGGTGTAGGGTTTTGGCACCCTTGTTTGCATATTCGCGGTACATCTGGCCTTTTCTCTCCAAAGATGCTTTGGCTATTAGACACGCCTTCATAATTTTATCGCGTGTCTCTGTTACCATCTCATACGATGTTACTGCTGTTGGATTCTCTACTGAGCTAGTGATTAGCTGATGGTAGATTGTTAGGGGTCCACGAGGGTTCGCCCCATAAACTAATTCGAAAGGTGAGAAACCCGTACTTGAGTGCAGAATTTCTCGATGGGCAAATAGCACTGCTGGTAGTAGGGTGTCCCAATCAGATGGGTTCTCAGCTGTTACTTTCGCCAGCATGTGCTTTAGATCCCCGTTAATTTTTTCTATAATCCCATTACTCGCAGGGTGATACGGTGTACAGAAATGCTGTTCTATTCCTAGCAATTTTGTTAGGGCTTGCATAGCAGCCGAAATAAATTGGGTTCCTCAGTCGCTCAAAATGGTTCGAGGAAAGCCAAATCGACAAAATAGGTGTAAAAACACATTTGCCACATCTTTGGAGGTAATGTATTTTAGTGGTACCGCTTCGATCCACCTTGTACAGAGATCCACAAAGGTTAGTATAAAACGGTTTCCTTTGTTCGACACCTGATTCAGGGGTCCAACAATATCTACCGCTACACTTTCGAATGGTCTAGAAGCCAAAATGGAACGCTGGACCTCGGCTGTTACATGCTTTCCCTTTCTTACTAAATGTTGACAAATAGTACATGATCGACAGAACGATTTAATGTCGTTACAAAATTTAGGCCAGTAGAAGTGTGCAAAAATTCTGGCTCTCGTTTTGTCATAGGCTAAATGTCCAGCAAACGGTGACTCATGTGCAATGTTTAGCACATTTTGTCGGTGTTTTACAGGTAACACCGTCTGCTGAATTTCATGGTTATTTGTTGTATAATAACGCATGAGAATTCCGTTATGTACTTTAAAATACCAAGATGCATTCTTAGTAACTTTCGCTCGCTCACCTAACAATTTAAAATAAGGTGCGATAGTTTGATCGTTGCGTTGTGCCTCGATAAATTCTTGTCGAGTAGCACTGTTAGTAGCACTGGTGGGTGTTAACAACTGTAACATTTCGTTTTGTAGGTCAGTGTAATGTGTTTGAGTATCTGACCTCGTTACAGCATGAGCCGTGTTTGTTTGTTTCCAGGCTAATATTTCTTCATTAGTACACTGTTTTAATGATGGCAAGCAACCCAAAATCAAATTAGTACAGGGATTTTGCAGGATCGCGCATGTAAATGTGCCTGACAGGAACGGGGTGTTTATGCGTACTTTTGCCAGCGGGTATTTCTCTATGTTTCCAGAGAAAGTGCGGCATTTGACAAACTCACCCGTATAATCTTCTAGCTTAACTAGGTCTCTTTTGACCCCAAGTAGCGTGCTTCCGCTATCAAGTAAACATTGGCATGGTTGTTCGTTGACCAGTGCATTGTAGAACTTTAAGTTGCCTCTGGAGGCTAAAGCTGCATTGGCATCTTCGTTGGAACATGGTACAAAGTGCCCACATTTCAGTTTGCCGTCCGTATGAAACTGGTGACACGTGTCACACTTATTAAAGTCTAATATATCAGTAGCTGCACTCACACTCTCACACTCACTAGTTGGTAATACATTTACAAGTTCAGAATCAACTATACTCTCATCGTCAGATGATGTATCGATGAGCAAGGCATTGTTTGCCTTCATTCGTTGCCTGCCCAAACACTTAGAACTATAATGGCCATAACTTGAACAAAAGAAGCATTTAACAGCACGTTTATAAGAGTTTCGTTTGTCTTCCTGCTTCTTCATCATCATTTCCAGATGAGCAGGATAAGAGGGGCTCTTATCACACATGGAGTACGCCGGATGAAACAATTTGCAGTATCCACACTGTGGTGGCTTCTGATACGGTTTATCTTTCTTTTGATACTCTTTTTGCTTGTAAGACCTGCTTGGTATGTTTTAACAAAGGCAGTAATCTCAATATCATGTATTGATGTTTTAAATATGTCCCTGTTGGAGGAAAAATAAGCAGAACCTCGTTTTTCGAGTTGTTCAATAGATTCAATGTCTGCTTGTTGAACGAACTTAGCAAAGGGAGTAGGGACGGTGGATATGACTTTATCCATCACCATTAAGTCCTGTAATTTATCAAAATTCTTCCCTACTTTTGCCGCCTTAAGCCATTTATTGAATATACTCTGAACGTTTGAAACATAATCTAGGAACGTTTCTGTTGGCTTTGGCTTTATCTGTGAGTACTGGATCTGATATCCAGGAGCATCGAGTAGAAAATGCTGCATAATCCTATCATGGATGTACTGATAGTTACTTCTTAGTTCTGATGGTATTGATTCTATGACCTTTAATGGCTCCCCACTGAGGTTTCTCATGTAGATCATTGCCCAATCATTTAATGGTATTTTCTGAGTTTTAAGTTGAAATTCTACATTCTCCGTCCAAGCTGATATTGAATCGCCTTGACTGAAGGGCTTGATCAACCCTTTATATTTGGAGAGTTTATTTTGTTCTTCTTGACTTTTCAACTTCGTAGAGGCTACCTGGGTGTTAGAGTCAATCTCCATTTCTTTCATCTTTAACTTCGTTTGTGACTCTACCTCTATTTGTTTCTGCTTGGTGGCATCGTCCATTTCTATCTGCTTCTATTTAGTGGTTTCCTCTAACTCCTTCATCTTTTTCTGGTGTTGCCTTTCCATTGCTCTCTCATCTCTCAATTTGTCTGTTTCTTCTTTGTATCTCTCATTTGCCCATTTCTCTAGTTTTTCTCCAGTATACTCTAGTTCTTTGCCAGCCTGGATGAAGTCATTTAATGATGTCATTTTAAGGCTTTATGTTATCTGACAATTAATAGCAATATATTTTCCAATACACACAGTTTCACAGATGTTATGTTTTAACTATTTACAACATTTGCTGAAAAAGAAGATGCGTCGTTATGGGTGCATATCAAAATTAGAGAAAAATATACTCATCTAATCTTGCAGTAAAATACGGCCCTCGGGATGTTCAGCCGCTGTCTTTCGTACAAACGCCTGATCGCCTTGCTTTTATAACTGATGTTTCTGTTTATTAGAACATCAAAATTTTAGCAACATGCATGTAATGTGCAATACAGGGTTGTTTAATTGAAATATTAACGTTTCAACGGATGGTACACTTTAAATGTGGTATAAATGATAATGATTAATGTAGATGATATGAATGTATGATAGTCTAAATGAACGTCAATGAATGTCAATGTCGTCTTGTCTTCACTTTCTATCGTCTCTGACTGGGCTGCGCTGTATGACTTTAGCTTAACCTCTAATCTCCTACTGTTGTGCGAAAAAAATTTGTTTTTGCACAAATACTAACGTGATTGTGATAGATGTTGACATTCTGATAGTATGAAACAAATGATGGTTAACTTTACAATTCGTACACAATCAGTTTATGTTTATACATTTTCACTCAAATAATTTACATAGATAATATAACAATAATATTCTGTAGGATCTCCGAAAATGGTAAATTATATGGTACTTTTCACAATAGTATGCTAATGATACTTGCAATCAAATAGTACATTGCTATTTTTATCAACTGCTAAGTTCAATTAAATGGCACAACTTTAGCGGTGGTTCAAGCCCCACGAGAAATGATAACGTGGTATCTTGGCTAATGGTAATGAGTGGTAGTTCAAAAACAACAATGGTATCCTAACAAATGGTATCCTATTGCTAAATAGTAGTGAGCGGTAGTTCAAGGAGCTTCTGACACCAAATGGTATCCTGCCTGTCAGCGACTCATTTGCGACAGGCATACAAGGATTCCCTTCTTTTGCACTACACGAAAGTGACAACTCGTATTGTTTGCAAAAGGATACATTTTTATTCGGAGCAGATCATACAATAGCTCCACGAGCGGAATACCACAACGGTATTATACATCATAGAATGTGATGACGATAAGATGGAATGAGGAGATGATATGACTACTATAACTATTGAAGCTAAGCTAGACTATTATAACTATTATACTGTCCTTCACAACTACAAAGTATCCCTAGCGGATACACGTCTGATTCCTACGCCGTCCCGGTCTCTGTCTGAGCCCGCTGAGCGTGGCGTGTTCAGCCACGAGCAATTTAGCTCAGCGTGCGTTTGTTGGTTTACGTGCTGGGCACTGGGCTGTGTTGACCAGAGTTACTTGGTCCTTACCTCGTGAACTGGGTTTCCCAGTCTCTTGGGTAACACCAGCTCATCTGCACTGGTTGCCCTCCTTGTTGACACAAGTGTGTCCCGTTATAGCTATTTATAGCGTTTGTGTCTCTTCTGTCTGGTCCCCTGTCCTATTACGTCACTTGTCCTCTGACTAAGCTCTGTTTTAGCTCTCCTTAGCTCAGAGCTTCCTCCTAAGTCTTTGACAGCAAGCTTGGAGGGAAACGAACAAGGGGAAGACAGAGAAATAAATATCTAGATGGCCTGGCCACGTAGTATGGTCGAGACAAAAACATAGACCTGGTCCACGACTCTGGTGATCGTCTGAGATGACGAAACATGACCATACACTTATTGACATGGCACATGATGATGATGAATCAAAACTGGAGATAGCCACACTTATCGCATACTTAATTCGTAAAGATATGTTATAGGAGGGTTGATACTCTTTCCTGCATTGCTGAGATGATGATGATGATGATGATGATGATGATGATGATGATGATGATGATGATGTTGATGATAATAAACATAACTGATAATGGAAAACAGGGAGTTTCTTATAAAGAGAAATGGGTGAATAACTCGAGAATGTTCATGTTTCTGGTGCTGTGGACAGGGACATATCCTGTGTCATGACTCGTAAATGTCAAAGTCCTATACCGTGTGTGTTGGGTACTCTTAGAATCTAATTATGTGTTCTCCATTGAGACGTCGTAGAACTATCCCCCGATTTCTCCTCATGACGTGCCCAACAATGTTTTCTCCATTGGGACCGTCTTAGAAATATCTCCTTTCTTCGTGATGTATTAGAATGCGGCCTTAAGTAAGACTGATCATGCTATAGTGCTCATCCATCATAACTCGCTCTCAGGGCCTCACATTGATCTTGGAACAGACCAACTGTACTTGTAGGGGGATGATTTCGGTTCATCGATGGTGAACCAGGAGATTATGCAGTCTCACACAATCGATGAGGATGTAATTAAGGCGTTCTTAGAATATATGCATCGAGTGGGCCGGATCCAGTTACTGCACAGATGTTACGAATATTTTAGAACAAGCATGCAGAAAATAAAACAACAGCACATTTCATCACTTTCACTACCAGTAGTGGGTATTCATTGTCAGGCCTGACCACTAGCATACAGAGGGCAAAGCCCATTTCGGTTAATAGCTGCACGCTGATGGTTTTGCTAAATACGAAACCGGAACACCCATGGACGTGTCCGAGGTGCAATAATGGCAATCTGAAATCTTCTTCTTCTGCGTTCATCCTGAGAGTTTTTCATACGTAATTGCGGTGTGTCCGGTTATACGCCCTTAGGCCAACACATCCGACTATAGCGGGCGTTGTTGCCGGGTTAGCCTTCCCGGGCAATCTGAAATTATCTGAGGACAGAAAAACTGAAACAGCAGAAATGAATTGGTTGTGACTAATTCTAAATGGAACAAGTTGAAACAAGACTAGAAACACATATACTGTATCAGGAAGCGTATGGGGGCCAACACGTGTATTAGGTTAAACACTGTTGCATGTCCTTTGCATGACGGTACGATAAACCCCAGGTTGATTTTCTAGACAATTTTAAATTCACTAGGTTGTCATTGCTTTCAGAACGAGAAGTCAGCAAAGTCCAAATGGTCGGTGCCGGGAAAGAACCCACTGCTAATAGACCATAATAAAAGACGCAAGCAATTATTATTCGGTTGTGTGACAGGATTGTCACAAGAAAATGCTCCAAAAGAGCACGTAGAAGCAACAAAACAGAATATGAAGTGGCCCCTGCAAATACGGGACTCACTGAATATCTGAGGATATAAGTACCAACTAGTATGAGGCAAACACATTAGCGCTGTAGGGATGTTTTGTGCTAACCCAACAATGAAAGGTAATACATAGAGAGGAGGGGATAGCAGCAGCGGAAGAAGAAGGAGGAGGAAAGAGAGAAGAAAACGGGAAAGATTGACTTAAAAAACAAGATCAAGGAAGAAGAAGGTAAACGAAGAAAGGTGAAGGAAGGAGGTGGAGGAGGAAGGGCGAATGAGGAAGACGGACAATGAAGGGATACACAGAAAAAGTAGGATCAAAGAAGAAGAAGGAGGGAATAGAGAAGAGGAAGAGTACGGAAGATGGAGGAAATGAGCAGGAACAAGAAAGGGAAAAGAAAGAAATATTAAAGGACAAATGAATAAAAAAAGCAAGAAAAATTAAAGGAGAACTGAATTAAAAAAGCAAGAAGACAAAAGAAGAGAAAGATGACTGAAGACGAAAAAGAAGGAAGACAAATGGAGAAAAAGCTTATTAATATTGTGTTGGCCTGTGGGCTGCAGGCCCGGCAAGATGCTGCTACTGAAAAAAGTCCACATTCACGTGCGGGCGCGTGTACACACACACATACACGCACGCACGCACGCACGCACGCAGGCAGGCATCAAAATATCATTCGATATATCATGTCTATCTGTTCGTCGGTCTGAAGGTCCGTGCGTCCGTCGATACGTCAGCCCGTCTGTCTGTCTTCCGATCCATCCGTCAATTGATTCTTCCGTTCGTCTATCGATCCGTCCATCCTTGCGTGTACATCTTTCCATCCATCGGTCCATCCATACGTCCATCCTTTGATCCGCCTATCCACCCGTCTATCTGGATGGACTGGGAGGCATGAACTCAAGCGAAATTAGATTTCGATTTATTTTTCATGTTTCTTTTCTATGCGACTTCCAATGGCATGCTGTAAAATAAAATTACGACCTCAGTGGTTTCAAAAGCGGACAGATAGACGTTATTGGGCATCTCTGCTGCTCTATTACTGACTCCCTCCCTACTCTCTAAAGTTAATGTAAATGTGCACTTTTCATCTTTTAAATGTGATATGTGCCAGTATCTTCTTCTTATCTCGTGTATGCCCAATGGAGCATACGCCCTGAACCAATTCAGACCAAGCCCTTTTCTATCCGTTGCTGCCTCATGCAGCTCCATTTATTTTTTCCCAAATTATTTATGTCTGTAAATCTATTCTCATGTTGTTTTTATTCCTCCCTCTATTTTATTTGCATTGTGGGTTTCATAGATAGGACTTTCTCGATAAACTATTATAAGGTTTCCTCATTGAGTGTCCTATACTGCTGAAACGTCTTTTCCTCACGCCTTGATTTGCTTAAATTTGCTCTCTCTCTCTCTCTCTCTCTCTCTCTCTCTCTCTCTCTCTCTCTCTCTCTCTCTCTCTCTCTCTCTCTACAAATGTCATGTTAGTGAGTCTGTCGTGCTACTTAAGTATCTTCTGCGTATACACCAGTTAATCAGTGTTTGCAGTTTATTAGTACTTGTTTTGTTTTCCGTGTTTCTGATATGTACAGCAGTATTGCTGTGATTTTAGAGCTAAGTATTGTGGAAGATAAACTCTATGAACCACTGAGTGAACTAAAATAAAAGACAGTGAAATTCATACGAAAGATAACATTGCAAGTTATAGACAAATTTCAAACGAAAGAAAGAGGAGTAGGAAGAACAGCTAAGTTTGGTGTCTTTTGCCTTTTATACTCTTATTTTAGTATCTGTAAAACACACACACCCCCCCCCCCCCCCCACACACACACACCACCACCATTTCCACCGCTTGGAGTGATGTTTCACTAAGGGAGATCGGATTATCGCCCGTGTTTAGTTAGAGCAGATCATAATGACAGCCAGGAAGTATAACTCTGTAACCTACCACACAGGTTGCCATGGGCGACTAAGGGCGATCGCCCAGGGCTGGCTACCCCATCACTGAGACAACTTTAGCTGCAAAATCCAGTCAACAGTAAACATGTTATTATGCGCTGTCATAATTTGTAAATAATGTCAGCGAACTCATTGCGCAGTTTTCTAAACAAAATATAATCTCGTGAAAGCACATAAATCGATTTGAAAGGGCAGTGAAGAAAACAATACCCTGATTTAGTCTCATTTAGCATCTTTTATATGTGGAATACTGGAGCGAATTGATTCCTGGCTACAGTATCGCATAGTTCAAATGAATATAAGAAACAACAGCCGCCTGCGTTACGTTGTATATTTTCAGCTAATGAAATGTAAACATAATTGTTAAACTAACCATAACAATAAAAAAAGTATACTGTAAACTTCATTCAAAGCAATATCATAAATATATTGTGCCTTCACCGCACCAAAGGTCGGCCACAGTGAGTCTGCCACATTTCATCTTATTTCTTCGCTAGAAAACATCATAGCCTTGTGCCACTCTAGCCAAAGTACAATAAGAACGCAAGAAGGTTTATCAGATATGTTTACAGTCAAAACAGGAGTGATCTCTTCCCTGCTATGTACTACCTACACAGAATATCCAAAGTCGCAAGTCTTGACAGAATAAATTCAGAAAATGTCGAACTCTTTACTTCAGATGAAACAACAGATTCACCCGCAATAAATGAGCTTTTATTTGCAGACGATCAGTGCCTGTGTTGTAGCGACGAGGGCAGACTGCAAAATCTTATTAATAAGCTGAGTTCAACACGAAGCAGATACAATATGAATATAAATACAGCCAAAACTGAAGTAATGCAAGTTAACAGATCTCCTGGTTCACTACCTCAGCATCAGCACAAGTAAAAAAAAAAAGGGGGGGGGGGGTTGTTCAACCTCTACACCGGTGAGCGCAAATACAACAATATCGTTATGGTAATCCATACCACCGGACATTGATGATCACAGCCAGGTCTTATTCTAAATATGGAGTTGAATCATGTTTACAGCTCCTGTTTACATACAACATTATTAGAGATAATATCACTGCTTACAAACACAGATGGCCCCACCGGAGAAGATAATAAGCTGGGAAACAGATATGTGTACATGAATGAGAAAATATAGAACAATTTCAGCAATCATCCAAACTAACTATTGTTACTGCAGAAATGATGATTGTACTAAAAGTGCTTGAATTGAAGAGGCCTCAGGACTCAGGACCTTCCCATACGTGCTTCGTCCCCATTTGCAACAACCAGCGATGAGCACCAATACTAAGGGTACCGGAAGCAGTCTGATTATGTACTGTCTGGTCTTTCTTTGAAGTTTTGAGTGTCGGCCAGATCCTCTGGTTACTCCCTGCAGCACCATTCTCTCCAGGTCGTGCCGTGATATTTGATCTGTTCTTCTGCACTATACACAGGATTCCAACGGGTCCCGACCACATCTGCCTTATCATGCATCAATATCCCACCAAATTGTGTGATCTGTCAGCATACTCGTTTCCCACCACACCAGCATGTCCCGGGGAGGGGTGGGTGGGTGGGGGAGGGTCCAAAAGAAGCTGTCTAAGTTTGATTGTTGAATGGAAGCCTGCTACTCTGCCCGAAACATGTCTGTCTTCACATTTCTCATCATACTTTGTGACTCCGTCACAATCTGAACATGCGTGTGCTGTGTGTCCCCCAGCTAGCGGAACTCAACTGTGATTGCCTCCTAACATTCCTACCCCAAGCTTGCAATCTTAACCCATATCAAAGGACTTTAAGAAATGCAAGACTATTGTGTTGGTTTGTCCATCAAGAATGATGATGACCATTCATTTCATCCAGTGGGGTTGAAAGTATGGAGCCGTCAGTTCTAAGATGGTTGATAAGGCCTATTTTTGGCTCGAAATGTTCTTTGACAATGTGGGCAAAGAATACTTGACGTTCCAGGAGGAGGATCTCCTGCAGTGGTTTTTCTGTCCAGCCTTTTCTTCACAGCACTTGCAGTCCTGGTTGCTTCACAAGTGACTGCACCGTTGTGTAATGATGTACGCCACGAATTTCGGTCTTTGGCAATAGTATCCCAGGTGTCATGATGAATTCCAAAAGCTTTCGATATATGAAATTGGGTGAAGAATGACTTGCGAGATGAATTGGATTAATGTGAGGAAGAGTTGCGCAATTCGACGACCTTACTCTCTCGCCTGAGTTCATCTGAGTCCAGTGCCAAGACAAGTCAAGACGACTCAAGAATATGTAGTAGACTAGATGCAACAAAGGAGACATTCCTAGCAATTACGTATCACACCAAGATGATGCTAGGTATTAAATATATGGATGCCTGCACATGTTTGAATTTATTATATAAAATCTGCAATTAAAACGAGTTTAACAGAAGAATTGACAATAATGTGAAGTAAGAATTTGAAGGAAAGACCCGCATAACACGTTATGAAATGTTCTAATAAAAACAAATGAAATTACTCGCATAAAAGAACTTAAAATTCCCTGCAATAAATAATTGCCTAGACTAAAGTATGGAATAGTTTAATTCACTGTACAAGAAGACAACTGTGATGTACGCCTGAAAATAAATAATATAGAACTCTACTTACTTGATTGCAATAAGTGTAAATACTACTTACATGAATATTTGACCTTTCGGAATCTGCCGATGGCAGTGGAAAATATATTAAAGGTAGATAGCACTAGTGAAATGCAAGGAAATATTAAACAATATATCACAAGATTAAAAATGTCTGTATAGGATGTCTGCATTGAAAAGCAATATATTAATTATTAAAAGCACTTTGCTAAAGGCTGAAACTACACTTATGGGGATGAATGTGACTAGCACTGTTAGAAAATCATTAATGTAGGACAGACATAAGCTTGAACTCTTGTCATTAAGAAATAGCAAAGCACAAGTTAAAATGCATTATCTGAATGAACAATATATACGAGAGGCTTCAAATAAAAACATTCAAAGTGTGACGGACATTCAATAACCATGCCATTGTCCTGTAACCTGACTATACTTTTGTTTAGGATGCCAAGAGTGTTAAGCACATGACATCACGGTGCAGACGAACACGGTGCATGTCTGTCCAGCCTTTTCTTCACAGCACTTGCAGTCCTGGTTGCTTTGCAAATGACTGTACTCTTGCGTAATGTGATTCAGCCATCTTTGACACAAGGGCAGTTTAACGATGGCCGTCCTAGTGTTGACATGCATTGACGATGGATTGATTGATTGATTAATTGATTGATCTTTATTTTAGAAGGGTTACAAATTGGGCACGCAGGCCAGTCTTACATTAAAGAGGAGCAGCGTTCTGTTATCGTTTCTAATATCATTGAACGGGTGAAACCTATATAAATTCACCGGCTATTGAAGGTCCAGTATGGTGAAGCATGCCTGTCAGTCCAACCAGTGTATGAGTGGAGTGGGAAATTTCAAAACGGGGTGACTTTTGTGACAGACGATTCACGAACGGTTCAAGTATACCGAGTAGTGACCCCGAATATTTTTTTCTACAGGAGTCCAAGGACTATCGGGGCTGGAGGACTTGCATTGAACACCGTGGTGACTGCATCTGAAAATAATACAGGTTTTCTTTAATTTTTAGAATATTTTCGCAAAAAAAAAAAAAAAAAATTTAATAATTTTATTTGAAGGCCCCCCCCCCCCCCCCCCCCACCTTTTTCGTATTATATATCCTAATTATAAACCTGAAGGGCTTAACCGGACAGTAGTTCCCAGACTGCTACTACTATGACGTCATTGCCGAACAATTTCCCCCTGATATTTTATCAATTTTGACGACCGCGTGTTGTTTTCAGCATATGATATACTTTACAAGTCTACGACCTTTTCCATCTATTTGGAGATCTGTAAATATCTGTTTCATGTCTATGCACCTTTCTTTATCGGAAGCCTTTGTATAATCAATGAAGCAAATTTGTAGACGTTTGTTTAAGTCTATTTAACGTTCGATTAATGTTCTAGCAAACGCACATTTGTTGTACTCCTGCAAACCCACATTGTTCTTCTCACATTTATAATTTGCCTTTTCCCCCTTAACCATGTGATATGTGTCATTATAATTATTGTTCCATGTTGATCTTATTCTAAGGCTCCTAATTTCTTAGAGATTGCACTAACATAGATTTATCTAAGTCAGGAAGGATATCTCCGGTATCGTGCAGTGTATTCAGCTGTCTTGTGACCTGGTCTATTTTATACTCTTCTAATGCATTAATCATTTCAGTTTTGATGGTGTAAATAGTAATGCCGGATTTCATGTAGGTTAAGGGCATTCTGAACTTGCATCTTCACAACTGGCGGTATTTCAGAATTATCGGGATTATCATACTGCTCCTCGCGTGAATCATTACAACGATCTTTCACGTTAGCTGACCATGCATTTCACAAGCTACAACTTAGAAGGGTTGGCATAAAACTGCTAATCAACCATATAAAACTTGAGCTGCAAAATTCAGCCAATCATTAACAAGTTTGCAAAGAGCTTGACTTCAGTTTGTTGAAGGGCTGTGCTTCACGAGGAGATGGAAGGAAACAGAAGAGGAGTTATATATTAGACTTTTACAAAGCATAGTCAGGGTGAATACGAAACAAAAGGTATATTAAATGTACCTGGACCCAAACACTGTCACTAAAATCTGAAATAGTTCATTTCCACCTCTTTCGCGAAAAAACTGCTAAGGAAGACAGTATTTACAGTATATATGGAGTGTAGTAAAGTACGTTTTCTGGAATTGTGGTGTATAATTGTGCAGTATTAGTCCGAGCATTATTTCTAATTCTTTTGGCTATCCCTACTCCATAATTAAAATCAATGGTAAACACACTGATTCAAGCTACACCGAGAGAGAGAGAGAGAGAGAGAGAGAGAGAGAGAGAGAGAGAGAGAGAGAGAGAGAGAGAGAGAGAGAGAGAGAGAGAGAGAGAGAGAGAGAGAGAGAGAGAGAGAACAATGTGAGCTTGTAAAAGGCAAAGGTACAAGAAATGTGCATTTGCTTAGAGTATTAGTCGAGCGTTAGACAGAATCTTAACAAATACCCATTCATGGATCTTACTTATATGAAGGTGATGCTTGAATTTTGCAGTCACAGTGCAAACAGTAAACACAGGAGCATGTCGAGAAAGTTCCTGTTCTCTCCTACAGTTCCTGACATGAAGCATGAAACATTTAAGATCATCATAATATAGCAAGTCGTTCGCAAAACGTGGCCTCTATCATGTTAAAGGGTGTCTAACCCAATCGCTCAGCGGGCCAAAACTCAAATCACACGTAAGGTTGCTGGCCGGACAGGATAAACGTTCAATAAGGTGAAAATTAAACATTTTTTAAACATTAATATAAATTAAAACAGAAAAAAAGTTTTAATAATAAAACAGCATTGGTATACACATTATAACTCTTATGTAAATTTGTCAGAGCACGATGTTTGTCATATTTTCTTGGCTACAAGTTCGTTTATGTTGGGAGTAATGTTTTGTGTAATTGAGATTCTCATAATGGACTGCAAGTGTTCATCAGTGAGACGACTCCATTATGATGTTTTGTTAATCTTCATCACAGAAAACAGCTGCTCACACAGATATGTGCTACCAAACATGCTCAAGGTTCGAGCCGCATGTAGACGAAGCCGGGGCATCTCTTCAGGAATGAAACGAATGAACTGTGCAGGCCCCACCGTGTCGTACTTTGCCTTTAGTGTCTCATTACACTGCAGCTCTATTAACTCCATCTGCAAATTTACAGGTGCAGTTTCCATATCTATGGCAAATGGATTACGAAACAGCTCGAAATTACTTTTCATATATTCAGCCTGCCAGTGGCTTTGAAAGGCTCTGTTTTCAGAATAAACTTTTCTCTTGGCCATTTTAAAGGCTAGCTTTGAGTTTAAAGGATTGTGCATTTACCGACAAACGCTTGATTGATATCAGGTTAGCAGTAGCGGGAAAAGGTGATGTAAAATCCGAGCATTATATTACTTTCATTTTTTATGAGCCAATCCAAAACGAGCATCTGAACGTTGCTAGATAATTATAACGGCGAACACTAACTCACTACACAACTTTTATTTTCGCTAATTCTGATCGAAGCGAGAACGCTCTCAGGTAGCCTATCATTCGAAAGGGTGCTAAGTAGGGAATTTGATTTGCACTTTATATCGTGACCATAAAAAATATTTTTGCCTAAAATTCTCTCTTCGGCCGAATATATTTGTATGTCTGTTGAGACCTCTCGGGCCTGCTATGATTGTACTGCGGGCCGGATGTGGCCCGCGGGCCTTGAGTTTGACACATGTGTTTTAAAGAGTCTCTCGATCCCTAGTTAATTCTTCTGTATCATACACTCTCAATATGTCTGCAGTGCTCTGTGCTTATCTTCGTGGTGTTTGACCACTGCTGCTTCTTCTATGAACCATGCCTTCCATAACAACACCCCTCCCCCCATCCCCAAGTCACTTTAACGTTCAATATAGGAAAAAAATTTCAGTTCCCAATACATGATACGTATAGTGTAAACAATAGTCAGAATAAAATCAAAACTAGGTTTCTTTGTCCAGTATATTTCTTATTTGATCTTAATGCCAGAACCTGAAGCATAGCAAAACTCTCAACACATTTAATTAGTGTGACTGCATAGGCTAGTATGGTTTACACATCTTTAAATCCAACAATCACAGAGCTTTTGTAAATAAGGGAAACTGGCATTCTGGATTATACACACAAGTCACTCAAGGGAGATAGTGTACTGTACTTTGAGTCTACTGAATATTTCGGTAGTTACCTCACATGGTCAACCAAGTGACATAGCTAAAACAAAACAATGTATTCTCTTAGTGAATTTAAAATGTATTCTCTTAGTGAATTTAAACAGCAGCCACAAACAATATGTTGCACAATTTATTGCCTGGCATATTTCGCTTCAGCTCGTCAGGTGCATACTGCAGAGTTATATATCATATGAAGTGAGTAAATGAATAACACTTCAGCTGAAACAATTAAACCACACAGTCACAGGTATTGTTCAAATGTGGAACATCTGTTATCCCCACGGGAATTTCAAAGTTAGAACGAACTCTTTCTGTTTATATAAACTATTTTTTAAAAATAAACATAGCTAACAGTCAGAGCTTATAATAATAGCCTATGGTATTGATGTCACTTTTCTTATGATTTATATATTTAACTATATTTATCCGTTATTTTTGTCTGCCTGCCTGTCTGCCTGTGTATGTGTAACGTCTGCTTGCCCGCTTGCATGTGTGTGTATCTGTTTGTGTGTGTACGCATGAACGCATAGACGGAATTAAGTACATAGTGCGTGTGTGTATCTATGTATGTGTGTATGTATCTGTGTGTGTATTGTCTGTATGTGTCTGCCATTTTTGTCATATATGCTAATACATATTTTATCGCCACAAAGCAGTGACTGTACCAGGTTCTGTCATCCATAATCTACACTGATTTTACTGTGTATATCTCAGTTTCTGTCATCCATAAATTACACTGATTTTACTGTGTATATCCCAATTTCTGCCATCCATAATCTACACCGATTTTACTGTGTATATCTCAGTTTCTGTCTTCCATAAATTACACTGATTTTACTGTGTATATCCCAGTTTCTGTCATCCATAAATTACACTGATTTTACTGTGTATATCCCAGTTTCTGACATCCAGTATTTACACTGATTTTACTGTGTATATCCCAGTTTCTGTCATCCAGTATTTACACTGATTTTACTGTGTATATCCAAGTTTCTGTCGTCCATTATTTACACTGATTTTACTGTGTATATCCCAGTTTCTGTCATCCATAATTTACACTGATTTTACTGTGTATATCCCAGTTTCTGTCATCCATAAATTACACTGATTTTACTGTGTATATCCCAGTTTCTGTCATCCATTATTTACACTGATTTTACTGTATATATCCCAGTTTCTGTCATCCATAATTTACACTGATTTTACTGTGTATATCCCAGTTTCTGTCATCCATAAATTACACTGATATTTCTTTCAGCCATAATTTACACTGACAAGACAATGGATGTCACACATCCCCAGCTATGATTTACACTGACAAGACAGTGAATATCTCAGTCTCTCAGCTAATATTTACACTCACAGAATAGAGGATGTCCACATTTATGTCAGCCATAATTTACAGTGAAAAAACAGCGAATGTCGGTTTCTGTCAGTTATAATGTACAGTGTTAAGAAAGTGATTGTCTCTTTTTCCACTACTACCACCACCACCACCACCACCACCACCACCACCACCACCACCACCACCACCACTGCTACCGCTACCGCTGTTGCCGCCGCTGCTGCTGCCGCCACTGCTGCCGCTGCTGCAAGTACTACTGTTACTACTACTGCTACTACAACTTCTACTGATACTACAACTTCTACTACAACTTCTACTACTACTTCTACTATTACTACTTCTTCTCGTCCGCCTTTTCGTCTTGTCCTCCACCGTCGTCGCCGTCATCCTCTTCTGCCTTAGACTCCTAGTAAGTATATGTAACCATGCTTGTCAAGCCCTTGGTAGATCAGTTCATGGTTAGCTCCTTGTGGGCTGGATGTTTGTACTGTGTGGGATAGCCAGTCTCAGAATAACCCCCTTTAGTAGCATTTTAAGCCATGTCCTGTAGGACTCCAGAAACACACGGGCGGTCCCAGTTTCTGCTGTTATAATTTACAGGACAAGATAATGAATCTCTCACATTCTATTATGTATAATTAACAGTGACAAGATAGTGTATATCTCAGCTTTTGATATTTATAATTTACAGTGACAAGATGGAGAATATCTCAGCTACTGTTATTTATTATTTATAGTGGCAAGATAGAGAATGTCTCAGCTTTTGATATTTATAATTTACAGTGACAAGATAGAGAATATCTCAGTTTTGAATATTTATAATTTACAATGACAAGATAGATAATGCCTCAGCTATTGATATTTATAATTTACAGTGAAAAGATAGTGCATGCCTCAGCTATTGATATTTATAATTTACAGTGACAAGATAGTGTATGCCTCAGCTTTTGATATTTATAATTTACAGTGACAAGATAGAGTATGCCTCAGCTATTAATATTTATAATTTACAGTGAAAAGATAGTGTATGCCTCAGCTATTGATATTTATAATTGACAGTGACAAGATAGTGTATGCCTCAGCTTTTGATATTTATAATTTACAGTGACAAGATAGTGTATGCCTCAGCTATTGATATTTATAATTTACAGTGACAAGATAGTGTATGCCTCAGCTTTTGATATTTATAATTTACAGTGACAAGATAGTGTATGCCTCAGCTTTTGATATTTATAATTTACAGTGACAAGATAGAGTATGCCTCAGCTATTAATATTTATAATTTACAGTGAAAAGATAGTGTATGCCTCAGCTATTGATATTTATAATTGACAGTGACAAGATAGTGTATGCCTCAGGTTTTGGATATTTATAATTGACAGTGACAAGATAGTGTATGCCTCAGCTATTGATATTTATAATTGACAGTGACAAGATAGTGTATGCCTCAGCTTTTGAATATTTATAATTTACAGTGACAAGATAGTGTATGCCTCAGCTTTTGATATTTATAATTTACAGTGACAAGATAGTGTATGCCTCAGCTTTTGATATTTATAATTTACAGTGACAAGATAGTGTATGCCTCAGCTTTTGATATTTATAATTTACAGTGACAAGATAGATAATGCCTCAGCTTTTGATATTTATAATTTACAGTGACAAGATAGATAATGCCTCAGCTTTTGATATTTATAATTTACAGTAACAAGATAGTGTATGCCTCAGCTTTTGATATTTATAATTTACAGTGACAAGATAGTGTATGCCTCAGCTATTGATATTTATAATTTACAGTGACAAGATAGTGTATGCCTTAGCTTTTGATATTTATAATTTACAGTGACAAGATAGTGTATGCCTCAGCTATTGATATTTATAATTTACAGTGACAAGATAGATAATGCCTCAGCTTTTGATATTTATATTTACAGTGACAAGATAGATAATGCCTCAGCTTTTGATATTTATAATTTACAGTGACAAGACAGATAATGCCTCAGCTTTTGATATTTATAATTTACAGTGACAAGATAGATAATGCCTCAGCTTTTGATATTTATAATTTACAGTGAGAATATTTTGTTTGCGTTCGCTCGCGTTTGACCTCAAGCGTAGGCCATATTCGTGCTACTACATCTAGTGCACTAGACTGATGTTTGCGTGTGGATTAGCGTTTCCTATTACCAGTATCCCTCGCCATCACGCGAACCAACTCTGACTTCAGAGGTACTTGTAATTTCCATCCCCACATCAAAGACAAGAGGTCAACATTGCAGTTCAACTAACCAGTGTAGGGGATGAACCCCGCTAACTCAGCATCAGCACACCGGATGTTTAAGCAAGAACGCTCATATCAATTTGGCCATGCTGACTCCAACAATGAGAACTAAGTGAATATCCCAGTTTCTATCATGTATAATTTACACCGACAAGTCAGTGAATATCCCAGTATCTGTCATGTATAATTTACACCGACAAGTCAGTGAATATCCCAGTATCTATCATGTATAATTTACATCAACAAGTCAGTGAATATCCCATTTTCTATCATGTATAATTTACACCGGCAAGTCAGTGAATATCAAATTTTATATCGTCTATAATTTACACCGGCAAGTCAGTGAATATCAAATTTTCTATCGTCTATAACTTAAACCGACAAGTCAGTGAATTTCCCAGTTTGTTTCAGCCATAATGTACAACAACACGACATGACACGCTCCATCATCTACCCTCTCCTTGCCCTGTGTGATTATATTTCTTATCAAAGACTGGCAGATTCCTGGTCAGCTTCACCTTCTACAGAGCTCCGTGTTCATCAGCCGTTTTTGCACAGATGTCTCCAATGGCGTGCCTGTATTCATTTCTTTAAATATCCTCGTGTAATTAACTCATTTCAACAATTTTTGGAATTAAAAATCTGCTCGTCTGGGGAACGCTTCACATTTATTGCCATGGCGGACCTAGATTATTCGTTTTTTGTTTGCTTCTTCTGTGTATTTTTGTTCGCATTTTATTTTACATCCCTTCTTGTAATCACGCAAATAAACGTCCTTATTTTATCATCATTATTGTCGTCATCATAATCATCAGTCGTTTAGTCGTTGGATCAACATCAAGGCATATGGTTTAACCCATAAATGCTCCGTTTTCCTCCTAACTCAAACCTGAGTCTGGAGAATCTCAGCTCAATGCACGAACTCTGTTGCATCGGCGAGGATCCTGAAATACTTTGGGTAGATTTTTAACTCGAAATTTTGCCCGGGCAGCGCCGTTAGGCTACTCTTTTTCGATTTCCTACTGCCAAGGGATTTTTTACGTGCGCAACAATACACACGGGCGTCCGATCTCACTACCCAGAGACCAGGGGAAATTTTATTACTGGAAGTCCAGGTGGATGTTTTAAATAAATCCCGGTCCTCACCGGGGCCTGAACCCGGGACCTCCAGCACTCGAGGCGGACACCATACCTCGAGACCACTCAGCCCCCCCCCCCCCCCCCCCCCCTGCTGAGGAGGACATACAGGACAATGAGTTTTCCTGCGTAATCATCATAATCATGGGACGCGGAGGTGTTTCCAAGGCACCAGGGCCGGGTTATATACTGGCCAAGACCTATTGACGCGTCCTCGTCGAGCGTCCTGGGCAACAGGTCCTTTCGGGGTCCTGGCTGAGGTCAATAGGATCGCCGATTCCTCCGAAGTCGGAGAGTGTCTGCCTGTATGGCGAGGAACCACCAGTCTGCACACCAATAAGCCAGACATGGGACAACGGATACTCACGCAAAACTCAGGTCCTGTATGACATCACACTGATGTTGGACAATAGGATGCCTTCATCCGACATACAGGACTTCGCGTTGGAGCTCAAGCCAACGAACACAAGCAAGCAAGCAAGCATCATAATCATCATCTGTTTCAATATCGAAACTTCAAGATCATACCGATCAAATAACTATCTTACTCGTGCTGCTTTCATTATATCCATGCATGTTCGCATTGCTATCTGTTCGTGTATGTTTATGTTATGTTATTCTTGGTCTATCATTTCTTCTTGTCTCCATTAGTTTCCTCTCCAGTGCTGTCTTTAGTATTTCTTCGTTCTAGGGTGTGACAAAGTCATCAGGATTTCGCTGTCTCATTACTTTAATAAGTCTTCTTTGCTCTGTAATATTTCCAGTGCTTGTTCATGTGTCGAGATTTCAACCAGCTGGTTCTTGCCACGTTTCAATAATCATTATCATTATGTGCCACGCCGATAAGCGTGGGCTGTCATGTTTCGCGATCTCCTACGATCACCAGAATCGTGGATCTGTTCTGTGTTCTTGTCTGGACTATGCGATGTGGCCAAGACATCCAGGTATTTACTTCTCTACTGAGTCTTTCGTTGACTTTCCAATTCAAGTAAATACAGTAATTCCTCAATTTCACCATCTGTTTCCTTTATTAGCGCAAGAGAAAGACTTAGAATAGAAACAGTCGTGTTTCTCCTAATTTCCCCCCCCCCCTCTCTCTCTCTCTCTCTCTCTCTCCTTTTCTTTAACTTACCATATTTTCCTCTCTCCCTCTTCTACTTCCCAAGTCGGGCTCTATTAACTTTCTCTTTCTATATTGATTTCTTTTAATTCTTTAATTATACGCGGCTTACCTTTTCCACCCTCTCGTCTCTCTATTTTTACCATCCATCTTTTTTCTCGCGTGTTTTCTCTCTCTCTCTCTCTCTCCTCTATCTCTCTCTCCCTCTTTCTCTCTCTCTCTCTCACCCTCTTTCTCTCTCTGTCATTCTTCCATTTCTCTCTTATTACACTTTATTACAACTATGACATGTCTTGTTTCTGTTTATTTTCCTCTCCCTCTCTCCTTTGTTGTCTCCCACTCGCACGACTCACTCTCTCTTTCCTTCTGTCTCTTCTCTTTCTCTCCTGTCCCCCTTTTTTGTCTGGTTTCCCCGTGTCTTCTCTTTCTCTTCCTCCCCTTCTAGTCTCCCTGCTGTTTTTCCCTACTCCTTCTCCTTCATATTTCTTACCCTTTCCTCCTCTCTCTTTTCTTCTCTCCCACTGCGTGTATCGCAACTCACCCAAACCTGTCTGATTTCTTCCCCACCTTCCTCCCCTGTCTCTTTATTGCCTTGTTTTTATTATTACTTTATCTTATTCCCCCACCCTTTTTATCTCTTTAGCTTGTTCCTCCATTTTCTCCCCTTCCCGCCACCCCATGAAAAAAAAATCGGCTAGTTTGACGATGGCACAGATTATACGCATTTTCAATAGTGTTATGTATCTAATAGACACACTTTCAGTCTACTACAGTGGTTCTCAACCTTTTTTGGTCAATGCACCCCTTCACCATATGTTCAGAATGTCATTCCCGCCTTTCGTATTTTCTCTCTATAAATTCCACCTCCCCCGCCCCATACGTAAAAATTGAAGCTAAATTTTATAACACATACTAGAACAAGTCTAGACGTCTATATAAAACGTGATTTGCGGGTCTACTTACATTATAACACGAATTTCGGAACAGTAAAGTATAGAGGGAAAAACAATATCAAGTAATCGGTTCTTGTATTAACGCTATCTTAAAATAATCTTAATTTCCTTCTCCCTCCTCTTGGAAACCCTAAAACTCCACACTGGGTGGGGGGGGGGGGGGAATTCCCCACCGGTTGAGAACCAATGGTCTACTATGTTTATCTGCGAATGTACATAAGCAAAACCTTTTATCTGCCAAAAAATGCGAGAATTTAAATGTCCATGATATCCCCGAGAGGACACGGCGATATTAAGAGTAGATTGGTTGAGTATTCCATTTGGTAGACGATGCGGCAAAGTTTGAATAATGGTCATGGAGAATTCTTAATGCCATTGCTTTACGCTTGCAAAAGTAGGCTGGGCAGCGAGAGAAACATACAGCCAAACAGACAGGCTAATATATAGGCAGATAGGCAATCAGACAGATAGACAAATGTGTGTGGTATAACCGAAATATTAGATGTCATTTTCTTACATAACAACAAAGTACCAGTGAATCAAGATGTGAAAAAGGGCGATGCCGATGGATGGGTCACACATTGAGAAAACCTGATAATAGTATAACTTTGACAGTTCATTGTTTATAAAGCACATGGCCAATGAAATAAAGGCAGACATACAAAATATAGAGGATGGACATGAGAAATTATATTTTATTAGATAACATCAGCGTACCCGTGAATAAAAAGATGAAGAACAGACGACTGCGCTAGGTGGGACACATATTGAGAAAACCGGATAAAGGCATGACTAGACACCCCGTTGTCTACAACCCACAGGGCCGGTGAAATAGAGGATGACCTGAAGTACATGTTGAAGATAAATTAGAGACAGCAATGAATACTTCAAGTGCCAATCTTCTTATATATAAACGGCAATCTCCGTCTGTCTGTCTGTCTGTATGTATGTATGTATGTCCTTTATGCGTTCGCGAACGGCCCATCCGATTGAGATGAAATTTTCTACACGCCTTCCTTTCATTCCAGCGCTGCCAACTGTCGTATTTATTTTTTTCTTCTTCCTCCTCCTCCCTCCTCCCATTCCCAAAATACGTACGTAAATATATGATGATGATGATGAAAGAATCCCAGAACCAAAACGCTAGGAAAAGGGAAGAAAATGACGTGACTACACAGAATCGTCACACGGCAATCATCATCATCATCAAGTGCCGTGCCGGCTGGCGTAGGTGTTCAACTCTGCTGCTGATATATATGCCTCCATGCCACGGCAATATCAATAACAATTCATCTTTTTATGTGTAAGGAAGTTATCTACAGTAGTGTAGAAGGGAAGAACAATCAATGGAAGGACCGAAATCACAGAACCTAGACGAGTATGAATTCGGAATGGCGAACTCCCTCCTCCTCTCTTCTCCTCCTGCCTCTACCTCCTCCCCTCCTCCTCCCTCTACCTCCTCCCTCCACCCTCCTCCTCTTCCTCCTCCCTCTACCTCCTCCCTCTCCCTCCTCCCTCCTCCTTCTCCCTCTTCCTTTTCCCTCTTCCTCTCCCCTCCTCCTCCATCCTCCCTCCCTCCTACTCCCTCCGCCTCCTCCCTCCTCCTCCTCCCTCCTCCTCCCTCTACCTCCACCCTCCTCCTCTTCCTCCTCCCTCTACCCTCCTCCCCCTCCCTCCTCCTTCTCCCCCTCCCTTCTCACCTCCTCCTCCCTCTCCTCCTCCCTTCTCCTCATCCCTCCTACTCCCTTCTCCTCCTCCCTCCTCCTTCTCCCTCTTCCTTCTCCCTCCTCCCTTTTCCTCCCTCTACCTCCTCCCTCTACCTCCTCCCTCCTCCTCCTTCCTCCACATCCCTCTTCCTCCTCCTCCCTCCTCATCATTCCTCTCCTCCTCCTCCTTCTCCCTCCTCCTTCTACCTCTTCATCCCTCCTTCTCCCTCCACCTCCTCCCTCCTCCCCCACCTGCGTTCTCCTCCTCCTCCTCCCTCCTCCTCCTTCTCCCT
Organism: Cepaea nemoralis; assembly: GCA_014155875.1. Taxonomy (NCBI): domain Eukaryota; kingdom Metazoa; phylum Mollusca; class Gastropoda; order Stylommatophora; family Helicidae; genus Cepaea; species Cepaea nemoralis. The sequence continues at coordinate 1,188,833 of JACEFZ010015475.1, forward strand.
CCTCCTCCCCCTCCCTCCTCACTCTTCCTCCTCCTCCTCCTTCACCCTCCTCCATCCTCCTCCTTCACCCTCCTCATCCCTCTTCCTCCTCCTCCTCCCTCCTCCTTCTCCCCTTTCCCCCTCCTTCTCTTAATCCCTCCTCCTCTCTCCTCCTCCCTCCTATTCCTCCCTCCTCCTCCTCTCTCCAGCCTATCTCTTCCTCCCTCCTCCTCCCTCCTCCACTCTCTTCCTCCTCCCTCCTCCTCCTCCTCCTCCTCCTCCTCCTACCTCCTCGCCCTCCTCTTCCTTCCTCCTTCGCCCTCCTCCTCCCTTCTCCTCCCTTCTCCTCCTCCCCTCCTACCCCTCCCTCCTCCCCTCATCCCTCCTCCTCCCTCCTCCTTCTTCCTCCCTCCTCCTCCCCCTCCTACTTCCTCCTCCTCCCTCTCCTCCTTCCCTCCTCCTCCATTCTACTCCTCCCTCCTCCTCCTCCCTCTACCTCCTCCCTCCTCCTCCCTTCACATTCCTCCTCCTCCCTCTTCCTCCTACTCCCTCCTCCTCATCCCTCCTCCTCCTCCTCCTCCTCTCTCCTCCTCCCTCTACCTCCTCCCTCCTCCTCCCTTCACATTCCTCCTCCTCCCTCTTCCTCCTCCTCCCCCTCATCCTCTTCCCTCCTTCTCCTCCCTCCTCCATCTCCCTCTTCCTCCTCCCTCTTCCTCCCTCCGCCTCCTTCCTCCTTCCACTCTCTCCTCCTCCTCCCTCCTCCTCCCTTTCCCTCCTCGTCCCTCTCCTCCTCCTCCCTCCTCCTCCTGCGTTCTCCTCCTCCCTCCTTCTCCTTCCTCCCTCTTCCTCCTCCCTCCTCCTTCTCCCTCTTCCTCCTCCCTCTTCCTCCCTCTTCCTGCTCCCTCCGCCTCCTCCGTCCTCCTACTCTCTCCTCCTCCTCCCTCCTCCCTCTCCCTCCTCCTCCCTCTCCTCCTCCTCCTCCCTCCTCCTCCTGCGTTCTCCTCCTCCCTCTTTCTCCCTCTTCCTCCTCCCTCCTCCTCCACCCTACTCCTCCCTCCTCTTCCTAATCCCTCCTCCTCCCTCCTCCTACTCTCTCCTCCTCCCTCTCCCTCCTCCCTCCTCCTCCTGCGTTCTCCTCCTCCCTCCTTCTCCCTCTTCCTCCTCCCTCCTCCTCCACCCTACTCCTCCCTCCTCTTCCTAATCCCTCCTCCTCCCTCCTAGTCCTACCTATACCTCCTGTCTCCTGTCTCCTCCTCCCTCCTCTTCCCTCCTCTTCCCTCCTCCACCTCCCTCTTCCTCCTCCCTCCTCCATTTACCCAAGACAGACAGACAGACAGATAGTCGGGAACGGGATCTTATATGACTGCTTATATGATTTAAATGAGATGCTCTCCACCATGGGCTGGGCCGGGTCAGACAGACAGACAGACAGATAGATAGACAGACAGACAGACAGACAGACAGACAGACAGACAGTCGGGAACGGGAACTTATATGACTACTTATATGAATTAAATGAGATGCTCCCCACCAGGAGTTGGGCGATGCCGGGCCGGGTCAGACAGACAGACAGATAGATAGTCGGGAACGGGAACTTATATGACTACTTATATGAATTAAATGAGATGCTCCCCATCAGGGTCTGGGCGAAGCCGGGCCGGGTCAGACAGACAGACAGACAGACAGATAGACAGACAGACAGACAGATTGTCGGTAACCGGAACGAGAACTTATATGACTACTTATATGAATTAAATGAGATGCTCCCCACCAGGGTCTGGGCGAAGCCGGGCCGGGTCAGCTAGTTAACCTATATAGATCGTGTCGCGCTGGTTTTAACGTGTTGGTATGGGAGCGGGTCGTTCAGAAAGCATTGGCAAACTACTGAACGTAAAACTTGCAAAGACAACAACAAAGGAAGTACAAGTGCTGGTGTTGACTGCAATGTCCTGTAAAGGATATGCAACTTTAAATAAAAATTGCCTATACCATATGGATTGAGCACAATATGACTAATGCGAAGATACCATCATACAAAAATGGTACATGAACACATGTACATCACTGTAGAGTGGGTGAGAGAATTAGAGAGTATGAGAGAGAGAGAGAGAGAGAGAGAGAGAGAGAGAGAGAGAGAGAGAGAGAGAGAGAGAGAGAGAGAGAGAGAGAGTTGAATTGCATCACTAATTTTTAAGTTACAAAATGTATATGTACAATTTTTCTTCATTTTCTTTACAATTTTGCGACAATGCTCACGACAATCGTCACTGTATGTGTGTGTAAAGTGTGGGAGTTTGATCATAATAGTAGGTTGGGGGATGGGGGGATGTGTGTGTGGGTGGGCGGGTTGGGATTGTGTGAGTGGGTGGGGGATTTGTGTGTGGGTACGTGCGGGATGTATGGGTTGGCGGGGAGATGTGTGTGTGGGTGGGGATGTATGTTTGGCTAGGTGGTTGTGGGTGAGTGGGTGGAGGAGGATATGTTGGTGGATGATTGATGATGGGTTATGGGATGGGTGGGGGTATATGTATGGGTGGGGAGATGTGGGTGTGGGGATATGTGGTGGGTGGGAGATGTGTGCAGGGTGGGAGATGTGTGCAGGTGGGGGTGGTTGTGGGTTTGGGGGTGTGGGTGAGGGATGTGTATGGGTGTGGGATGTTTGGGTGGATGGGTGGGGAGTGTGTGTGGGTGAGATATGTGTGGGGGATGTATGTGGGTTGGGGAGGGGTGCATGATGGGTGTGGGTGATGGATTTGGAGATGTGTGTGTGGGTGGGGGATATGTCTGGCTGCGTGGGGGTGTGTGGCTGGATGGAGGATGTATGTGTGGGTAGTGAGGGTGATTGTAGTTGGGGGATGTGTGGATGGGTAGGAGATGTGTGGGGAGATGTGTGTGTGGGTGAGGGATGTGTCTTTGGGATGTGTGTGGGTGTGGTGTTGTGTGGGAGGGGAGCTGGTTGTGGATAGATGATGTGTGTGTGGGTGGGTGAAGGTGTGGTTGGGTTTTCGGGTGGGTGAAGGATGTGTGTGAGGGTGGGGATGTGTGCTTAGATGGGTGGTTGAGGTGTGTGAGTGTGGGTGGGTAGATAGGAGATGTATGTGTTGATGAGTGGGTAAGGGATGTGTGGGTGTTAGTGGTTGAGGGATAAGTACGTGTGTCTGGGGATGAGTGTATGAGTTGGGGATGTGTGTGTGGGTTGTGTGTGCGTGGATGGGAGGTGGGGGGGGAGAAGGAGGGAGGAAGAGGTAGAAGGAGGAGGGAGAAGGAGGAGGGGGAGGAGGAGGAGGAGGAATGATGAGGAGGGAGGAGGAGGAAGAGGGATGTGGAGGAAGGAGGAGGAGGGAGGAGGTAGAGGGAGGAGGTAGAGGGAGGAAAAGGGAGGAGGAGAAGGAAGAGGGAGAAGGAGGAGGGAGGAGGAGAAGGGAGTAGGAGGGATGAGAAGAAGGGAGGAGGAGAGGGAGGAGGAGGGAGAAGGGAGGGGGAGAAGGAGGAGGGAGAGGGAGGAGGGGGAGGAGGTAGAGGGAGGAGGAAGAGGAGGAGGGTGGAGGTAGAGGGAGGAGGAGGGAGGAGGTAGAGGGAGGAGGAGGGAGGAGGGGATGTGTTGGTGGGTGGGGATGAGTGGGAGGGATGTGTGTATGGGTGGGGAGATTGTGCGTGGGTGGGGATGTGTGTGTATATGGGTAGGGGTGTGTGGTTAAGGGATGTGTGGCTGGGGGATGGGTGGATGGAGGATGTGTGGTTGGGTAGAGGATGTGTGGGTGGGTGATTGTATATGAGTAAGGGTGTGTGGTTAAGGGATGTTTGGTTGGGGGATGAAGGGGTAGAGGATGTGTGGGTGGGTAGAGGATATGTGGGTGGGTGAGTGTGTGCAGGTTAGGAGATGGTGGGGGTTGTTTGTAGGTGTGGGCTCGGGATCTGTGAGTGGGCTGGGGGAGATGGGAGATTATGTGGGTGGGTGCGGAATTTGTGTGTGGATAGGTGCGGAATATGTGAGTTGACGGGGAGATGTGTGTGTGGCTGAGGAATGTGTGTTTGGCTGGGTGGGTGGAGGTGTGTGGGTGGAGGAGGATATATGGGTGAGTGATTGTTGGTGGGTAATTGGACGGGTAGAGGATATGTGAGTGGGTGGGGAGATGTGTGTTGGTGGGGGATGTGTGGGTTATTGAATGTATGTGTGCTTGGGGTGTGGGTGGATGGGATGTGTGGTGGGTGAGAGGTGTGTGTGGGTGGGGAGATGTGTAGGTGTAGGGATGTGGTGGATGGGTGGGGGAATGTATGTGTGTGTGGGTTATGTGTGTGGTTGGGTGGAGGAGTTGGAGTGAATGGGGATGTGTGGGTGGTGAATGTGTTTCATAACATAGTAATATGCATTGTTTATGTTTACAAAATTCATGTGACAATGTTTTTTTCCTATGCACTGTTGATGAAAGAAAGCTGAGTGAGTGGAAGGGCCGAATGTAAGACGGGCCTGCGTGCCCAATTTGTTACCCTTTCAAAATAAAGTCTGTTCGTTCGTTCGTTCGTTCTCTCTCTCTCTCTCTCTCTCTCTCTCTCTCTCTCTCTCTCTCTCTCTCTCTCTCTCTCTCTCTCTCTCTCTCTCTCTCTCTCTCTCTCTCTCTTCTCTCTATTTTTATCATCCACCTTTAATGTGCTATAACTTATTCAGTGCTAAACAAATTGTAGGTTTATTCCACCATGGTACAAAGTCAAATGAGCAAGTATTATAGTGTAAATGTTAGTTCAATGATAAATGAAGTTGCGGAAACCACGAAACAAAATAAATAACATGATGACCCTAGTTTGGTAATATATCGTCCTTTTGTAGAAAATGGGAGGTCACAGTTGACGATACAATATCCTTCGACACTGAATCAGTTAACATTATTTATCATTCTTTTAGTAAAGTAAAGGGGGCCCATTCCTTCATTGCGGTATGTTGCCTTTAGGATTCTAAGCCCATTTTTAAAAGGCTAATCGAAACACATTCGTGATGTGGTCAGTATCACGACGATCGCCTTTACTACCCAAACCATGTCTTGGTACTCACATCTAGATCGACCTGGGAGCCAGGTTACATTAAAAATAAATCGCTTAGATGGGGATTCGCATACATGACCACCTGGCTAGCAGACAAGCTAGCTATTCAATGGGGCCAGTCCCATTAATCTGTTAGTTTCTATAATGAAGCATATCTTGTGTTAGCTTTTGAAGATGGGAGAATTGTGATATGTCTCTTTTAAACAAACTCGGTACATGTTCAACAATATTATAATAATTTCATATATTTATATTCAACGGAACGTACATGGAAAATAAAAGAGTTATTTACAACAATGTTCACCACAGATTAGAGTTACAGTTAGTAGCAGGTTTTTTTTTTTTTTTTACAGAACATTGTAATCAACCCCATCATGTATTGGCCGTTTGTGATTATCTGGGCAATTTTATGTTCAGTTGTTTGCTATTGTTTTCTGAACGTCGGACGCTCATAACATTGTAAATATCAACGCAAATGGATCTGCGTGATCGGAGTAACTAATCATAAGTTTGTAGTTACAAGATATTAATAGTAACACTATTAAATAGATATGTAATGTTCGCCATTTATGGTAAGGAATATTTTTCAGTCGCGCCAGTGACTTTTGAGAGTATGGAGCCGGTCGCTCAGAATGTCGTGGCGTGCTCATGAGTGTAATCTAGCCTAGGAATCAACATATAGCTGAATGATGCTGGTGTTGACGGCAATATCCTGAAACAGGATGGAAACGCGGAAAAAAAATTATTTTTCTGGTTTTGCGTGAACGTGACGCTTATCCTAAGTAGAACATGCTGTATAATTTCTGCAATTTTTCAATTATTATTAGTTTATTAGGCGCTTTTATTAGGGTATTAGTTTACACAGGGCTCATGAATCGTCTCTTAAAACATGTATCGGACTAACTAGTTAATACAAAGAGGGGGATCATAGATGGCGCAGACAAAGGGCAGTATCTAATCAATTTACTAGGGAAGAGGTGTTGGTGAGGGGAGGGGGTTTACAAAGTAAAGTAAAGGACCCTTTTTGCAAACATTGAGTTGTATTCGGTATATGGTGCTAGCCCCACAATTGTATAGATCAATAGGCACTCGATGGGTAATGCGGTCAGTTTCACGCATCGACCTTTAATTCACATAACATTTTCTGGTACCTGCTTTGGACTGGGTCGAGCTGGTAGCCCAGGCCAATTTAAAAAACCCACCTCGATGATGATTCGAGCATGTGACCACCAGGAGGCGGACAAACCTGCTGGCCACATTGCATAACCGTGGATCCAGGAGGAGCCGGGGAAAGGACGTATTGATAAACATTAATGACACTGACAGAAACAATACAGTCGGCAGCTGGTTGTTGCCCCTCACATGGAGTGAAGGAAATTGTGCGCGGGGGAGAAAGACGGAAATTTAAATAACTGATGTCCTAATCCGTTTTCTTTTGGTCTCTTCCCATTTCCGCATCCTCGGTATCTGAAGGAAGAAAACAGATTCAACGTGTCATTTCCCGTTCAGCACCCATGATGTCCATCTCCTTGTCATCGTGTACCACCCGTGGGAGTTTCATGAATTCATCGATTGTAACATATCACAAACATATCGACGAAAAGGGCAATGTGATTTTGTTGTTGAGTCCTTTCATGAATTCGTCGATTTTAAATATCACAAGCATTTGTTCGTAAAGGGCCTTGTGTTTTTTGAGTCTTTTCATGAATGTATTTATTGTAAAATATCGCAGATATCCAAGTTGATATTGAGCCCAAAGTTGGCACAGGCATATGAGAAACCTGAAACATTGTGTTGCCTGTCTGCCTCTAAGTTGGCATATAGAACCCAATCATCAGCAATCAGCAGCTCTTTGACGGTGTCACTGTTAGTTTTAGTTTAAGCTTTCAGCCTTCTGAGACTGAACAACTTTCTATCCATGCTGTAGTTGAAAACATGAGGCTGAACAGTGTTGATTCACTCCATTGGTGACAGGAAAGGCTCATAATTTTCCTGTACTCTTGCTTGCATATCATCATTAAATAGCCGCACTATTTGGACAAACTTTCGTGGACAGCCATATTTCGCCATAATCTTCCACAGTCCTTGTCTGCTGACTGTATCAAAAGCCTTGGTAAGGTCAATGAAAGTGACGAACATTTCGGAGTTCTGTTCCTGACATTTTTCTTGCAGCTGCCTTGCAGCAAAAATCATGTCAACAGATCCCCGTGTCTTTTCTGAAGCCACATTGACTCTCGGGAAGAAGACCTTGATCGAGATGGGCCGTGAGGCGATTGAGAAGAATTCTGGCGAGTATCTTCCTGCAGTTGAGAGCAAGGAGATGCCTCGGTAGTTGTCACAGGTTTGGCGGTTTCCTTTACGTTTGTAAAGTTGGACTATTGACGCGTCCTTGAAATCTTGTGGCATGGTCTCGTTCACCCATATGTTTGTAAAGACTTGGTGAAGCTGCTCTATTAGGACCGGCCCACCTGCCTTGTATATCTCTGCTAGGATGGAGTCAGAACCAGACTCCTTACCGCTGGAATGTTGCTGGATGGCTTTGGTTACTTTAACTATAGTTGGAAGGTCATCAAGTGTATCATTAGTGGGAACTTGAGGAAGGCAGTTGATGGTTTCATCATCGAAGAAGGAAGTTGCATTTAAGATGTTGATGAAATGCTCTGCCCAACATTGAACTATTTCTTTCTTATCGGTGACCAATGTTCCCCCATCTGCACTGAGGAGGGGAACTATGCCTGGTGATGTAGGACCATAGAACACTTTCAGTGTTCGTAGAAGTTTTCGTATCATGTCTGTCAGCAAAGCCTTGAATTTCATCAGCTTTGTTGCCCAGCCAGGAGTCCCGTATGTGCCGAACTTTCTGCTGCACTACACCCCGAATGTTATTTAAGGCATCTTTTTTATGTTGACTTCGGGTCAGTCAAATATGACTTGAGGAGAAGATGATTCCCGGCCAGGTCTTCGGAATTTTCATCTAACCAGTCTTTATGCTTTCGGGGGGGGGGGGGGGGGGGCGGCTGGACCCAGGATTTCCATAACAGTGTTGTAAATTATGTCCTTTAGGGCTCTCCACTCTGTTTCCGCATCCTGTTTATCTGCAGCATTGGGCTTGAGGCGGTCTTCCAGCATATTTTCAAACGACAGCTGCATTTTTTTTTTTTGCTGTTTAGGTGGGTGACATTTAGTTTTGTTTTGCATTTTTACTCCTTGAGGACGCCGTGGTGGTGTGATGTGTATGTTTATTTTCGAGATGAGACGATGGTCTGTCCAACATTCGACACCACACATGGATTTTGTCACCCGAACGTCTTGTCTGTCACTCCTTCTGACGATGACATAGTCAATGAGTTGGCAGTGTTTCGATCTAGGGTGCATCCACGATGTCCTATTTCTCGTGGGAAGACGGAAAATTGTGTTGGTGATCAGGAGATCGTGTTCGGCACAGGTCTAAAGGAGGAGAAGTCCATTGCTGTTAAATTTCCGACTCCGTACTTTCCAATGATGCCACTCCAAGAGGCGGTGTCCTTGCCAACTCTGGCATTAAAGTCCCCAAGGAGTATAAGTTTGTCTCCTTTGGGAACATAAGTTAATACGTTGTGCAGGTCCTCATAGAACTTGTTTTTGACGTCATCTTCATTGGTCATGGTTGGTGCGTAGATACTCACGATGGTTGCATGCTTCTTTCCTTTCAGCAGGGGTAACTTAATGGCCATAAGCCTGTCATTTATATCCTTCGGAAATTCAGCTAGTTTGCCAACTTAATGGCAAATCCCACACCGGATTGACGTCTTTCCTCGCTTTTCCTTCCACTGCAATGTCTATGTTGTACCTGCCCAGCTCTCTTCCAATCAGTGCTGTTCGTCTCTCTGGACCCGACGCGCCATCTCTGTCAAGTAGGGTGCGTACATTCCATGTTCCGATTATCAAGGGAATTCGGTTTGCTCTTTTAGTTTTACGTGATTTTACTTTGTTTGTATGTCGACCGCATTATAGGGTACCCACCAACCACGGCTAGCTTGTTAGGTAATGATGGAGCAGACAATATTTAAGGCACCTTTTTTAGCCCCTTCCTCATGCTATGGAGGTGAGCAGTGCTTTCCTATAGAGGGCTGCTCTGTCGCTCGGGGGAGGGGGATGCCGAATCCCACTGCTATGGAAACATATGTTCGTAAAGGGCCACGTGTTTTGTTTTTTTAGTCACTTCATGAATGCATTTATTGTAACATAGCACAAACATGTGTCCGTAAAGGGCCTTGTGCTTTTTGAGTTATTTCATGAATGCATTTATTGTACCATATCACAAACATATGTTCGTAAATGGCCATGTGTTTGTTTAATCATTTCATGAATGCATTTATTGTAACATATTACAAACATATGTTCGTAAATGGCCATATGTCTTTTTTTAATAATTTCATGAATGCATTTATTGTAACATATCACAAATATATATTCGCAAATAACCATGTGTTTTTTTTTAAAATCATTTCATGAATGCATTTATTGTAACATAACACAAACATATGTTCGTAAAACGCCATGCGATTTTTCCCCAGTCCTTTCATGAATTCGTCGGCTCTTTGGCGAAAGGGCTGCGGACCCAATTCGCAATCCCGCATACCGCGTTAGAAACACAGTTGCGTGCTATTTGGGAGCAGACCGCCTTGCGTTGGGTTTCATTAAATGGTATGAGTGCAGGTCGTTAAGAAAGCAATGGGAAACTACTGAACATAAACTTTGCCAAGAAATCACAAACATCCAATCACGATGCTGGGATTGACTCCGACGTCCTGTAAAGGATATGCAACTAACTTTCATGAATTCATTGATTTTAACATATCACAAACATATGTTCGTAAAGGGCAATGTGTTTTTAGAGTCTTTTCGTGAATTTGATATATGTTCGTAAAGGGCCATGTATTTTGTTTAGTACTTTCGTTTATTTATGTGATTTGAATGCTAACTAACAACACGAGTCCGAAGCAGTTTCTTGCTATGGGTCTGTAATGTGATTAAACAATCACATTTTGTAGGCCAGAACGGATGGGGGGTCAGGAAGCCAGTCTTTCGCCCAGTTAGCGAGACCACGGACTTCGGCATCGAATCTTCGTCTGATCGCCATATTGTCATCAGCGTAGCTCTCTATAAACTACATTAGAGCCGGTGTTATTCATCCATCCATCATGTGCCATGCCGGAAAGCGTGGGCGGTTATGACTCGTCATTTCACTCGATCACCACAGTCGTGGATCAGCTCAGTGTTCCTGTCTCGACCATGGTGTTATCAGTCCGACTAATACAATGATACAGAGTATTTGTCTTCCTCAACTTTGCTATGAAGGTTAAACGTGGTGCTTGCCAACATCCCAACAAGAGATAAATGTGTCACGAGTCAGTTGAAATGTTTGAGAAAGGCTGTCCTGAATTTCAGTTGAGACTGAATGCAGAAATATGACAGGCATACCATCATACATCGTATTCATCGACAAATAACTACTACATCACTTTGGACATATTAGAATGAAAAGTTACAAATTGCTGATATGATTAGTTAGTTAGTTCGTCGTCAGAATATCCTCACTGTACATTTAACCATTCAGTCTATAGTCGGATCCCCTCCTCAGTATCATCCTCGGCGTGTAGCGATCGTTTACACCAGTTATGTGACTGTTCTTCTTTGTCCCCCCTGCATTGTGCTCTTGTCTGGCTTAACCCGTTTTAACGTGATGTTCTTGCAATACCAAGATCATACAACACACAGCTGTCTGGATAACAGTCAAAAGAACAACAAGGACCAAATGAATAGGCAATACCTTGGGTTTAACACACACACACAAACAAAACAGGCCCTTGTGTTTACAGACCAACTGATACTCTATGATTCGTTTTTTCTTTTGTTCCATACTCTATGGCTGATGTGAGCAATATCAAGTCGACCAACTGTACTCCCCAGAAAATTTCCAGGTGCATATATTAGACTGGTCAACCTGCACGGCCAGGTCAGTTTTCATACTTTCTCACAGTGCCGTATTAGTTACCCCATCTCAACCCTGCTACAGCTGTCTGTCACAGCCAGAACTGTTGTCTTGGCTAGTGAGTGCACTACTAATCTATACCACACTGGCTGCCAGGCACATCATTACCAGTACATCTTTTGAAAGACTTTATGTTCAAGTAGAATAACTACGCAACATTTTGAAAACAAAAAACACTAAATGGTTATATCATTCAGATGGTTACTGATGGTGGTGTCCGCCAAAACACTTGAGAAAGTATTAATAATTACTATGCAGCGCAAAATCAATGAAGAAATTGTATCTTGAAGAGCAATAACGTAATCATTACGAGACAGCAAGAACAATGTCCCAGAAGCTGACGATGTAAGGTATGGTCATATCCAGCTGCTGAAGGATGTATTAATACATTGTTGTGAGGGATTTCAATGTCAGTAAACAAACATTCAGGGTACCAGAGGACTGGTTACGTAGTTACCTGGCGTAACTGTCAAAACTGGAAGAGATTTCACAACTTAGCAGATACACAATCATCGCCCTGCAGAATGGAAATGGCATATTGCTGACAACGTTGATGCTAAGAAAATGATGGCATATCCGGAGAATATACGACTGGTACCAGATACTATTGGCAGCTCTATTACGTCAAAGGTAATATGGGATACTGCTGTAACAAGCGAGACACACTGAGACTGAGACAGGCAGGCAGGCAGGCAGGCAGACAGACAGACAGACAGACAGACAGACAGACAGACAGACAGACAGATATATTTATCATAGACTATGTCGCCACATCATTTAATAGGTTTGCAATCTCCTTTACTGATTTCAATTAAAGCGGCTCCCGCAATCACTTCCCTACAACATCGATTGGCGTTCACATTGACCAGGCCTAGAAAACCATACATCTCAAACATTACATTGACCATTTCGTGCGAAAGGACAGGGAGGTCCATGATGAAAAAAAAAAGAGTGTGTTCATTTCCTGCATACGTCACCGTGTCTGACCAGGCAGTAATTAATGAGATGAAGTCAGCGAGGCTACTGAAAAATCACCCTGACTACGTGGGAAAAAGTAACTACAAGACAAATAAAATGACCGGATATGAACTGGATGTTTTACAAGAGTAAAAATACTCTATCGCACCACAGAGAACATCCACTTAGGAGGGCACTAATTTAATATCACCAGACAACTGAAATGAGAAAAGACGTCTATGATACCAAGACTGGAACAACGTAAAAATCAGCAAAACATAAAATATAATCACCATCAAGTGCTCTGCCAGCTGGCGTAGGCGTTCATGTCACTCCACAGATCTCGTTCTTTGGTGTTCTGGATCAAATCTGCTACTGATATTCCTCCATGCCACCGCCTCAATCCATCCAGCATCCATCAGTAGCTGGATGTCAGCCTGGTGTCACCTGTAGCTCATGACTGTCCCTGCCAGACGAGAATGTCCTAAGGCAGCCATTAACGTCACTCACGGCCTCTAAACTGTGTATAAATTAAAACATAATTAAAGCCAGAAAAGAAAGGGATAAAAGCTCGCTCAAATCGTTTGAAGACACATTAACTACAATCCATGCCGATGTCAGTAACAGAAAACACTCTTATCCACACCATGAGGTGTATTGGGTATATGGTGCTAGTTCCATATTTATATAGACCAGTCCGCACTATACTTCCGGGAACATTTCCTGGTGCCCAATTTTATTCCTGTTTCGAGCCGGAAGCCCAGGTTAAATAAAAAACACAAATCCCATCCATGGAGAGGCATTCATGCTAGGACACAGATAAGTTGAAATTTATACTTTCATGTGGTGTCGATCGTGTATTTGTTAATCTATTTTTGTTTGTTTGTTCTGTGCCGACGAAGGCTTTGGCCGCAACGTCCATTGTTTTTTGTAGTCGTGTTTTGGTAAAGCTCTCAATCTACTTCTCGTTTTTCAGTGATTCATTCATTGAATGATATTTACAGCAGTGGATATCTACCGAGTGATATGCTGGAATTGGTATTTATCAATCAATCAATCATGTGCCATGCCGGAAAGCGTGGGCGGTCATGACTCGCCATTTCACTCGATCACCAGTGTCGTGGATCAGCTCATTGTTCCTGTCTCGTCCATGCCATGTGGCCAAGCCATCCAGGTATTTTCCTCTCGTTCTTCCTCTTGGTCTGTTCCCCTCGATCTTGCCAGTTGTCACTAAGTTCTCCAATCCATTTCTTCTCATAACATGTCCAAAAAAGTTTGACTGTCTTCGTCTAATTTCTCTAATCAGTTTACGATGTTCATTTGTGTCCTGTAGTACTTGGTCATTGGTTTTTCTGTATTTATAGCTATACCAAAAAAAGACCAGGAGCAATTGAATGTAAAGATTTTCGTACAAATAACCTCATAAACCATGTCACTAAGCGCCTACTCCGAATTATAATGAGTAGGACAAGAAAGATAATAAATATGGAAATTGGTGAAAAACAGTGCGGATTTGTGGAAGGAAAGAGTACAAACAATGCAATATATACATTACGGACACTAATAGAAAGATTAATAGAGACACAGAAAGACATATATTTGTGCTTCATAGATTACACTAAGGCATTTAATAAAGTAAAACATGATGAAACGATTAACATGTTGGAAAATATTAACGTAGATGGGAATGATATCAAAATAATAAAGAATATTTACTGGAACAAAGTAGCAGCAATTAAAATGGGAAATAAAGAGGGTAATTGTGAACAAATAAAGCTGCGAGTACGATAAGGATGTGTCTTGTCACCGGATCTCTTCTCCCTCTATAGCGAAGTAATAATGAGAGAGATCAAAGAGACGCCAGGAATACTAATCGGAGGTTATAATATAAACGATATCCGCTATGCAGATGACACAATATTGGTTGCTGATAATGCATTTGATCTACAGCAATTGATGGATATTGTAGTAACAGAGAGTGCAAAAAAGGACTCTCCTTGAATATCAAGAAAACAGTAACAATGGTGATATCAAAGAAAACAGTGACACCAAAATGTGGAATAGAAATAGAAGTAACAATTCTTAACCAAGTGGATAGTTTTAAATACCTAGGGGCATTTATAACATCATATGGAAGATGCCCAACAGAGATTAAGAGCAGAATAGGGCAAGCAAAAGCTGCATTTCAAAAAATGAAGAGTATCTTATGCAGTAAGTCACTATCAATGAATGTAAGAAAGAGTGTGCTAAAGTGCTATATAGAACCTAATTTGCTGTATTGCAGTGTGTCTTGGAATGTATATGAACAAATTAGGAAGAACTTGGAAGCAACAATGATTTGGTTTCTGAGACGAATGTTGCGAACTCCTTGGTCTGCCAACGTAACTAACAACTACTGCCTGAAAGAGGCTAATGAAAATAAAACATTATATACAACAGTAAGAAAGAGACAAACAGCTTTCTTTGGTCATGTAATGAGAAGAAAGGCATTGGAGAACATCGTGACAGCTGAACAGAACGAGGGGAAGAGAGGCAGAGGCAGACCAAGAGAAATGATGCTGGATGGATTGAGACGGTGGCAAGGAGGAATATTATCAGTCTAGTTCAGGGGTCACCAAACTTTTTTCACGGCGGGCCGGATAACTGACAAATTGACGAGTGCGGGCCGGATACTCATTCTGTACAATACTTGCGCCAGATCTCCGTGACGAAGATCTTACGGACGCGGTTAGTAATCCCGAATACCCGCGTTCGATACATAGCTGTGCACGATTTGGCAGCAGACCGCGTTGTGCTGGTTTTTTACGCTATGGTATGGGTGTCGGTCGTTCAGAAAGCAATTACAAAGTACTGAATGTAAACTTGCCAAGACATCAACAACAGCAAAAAATGCTGGTGTTGACTGCAAACGTCCTGTAAAGGATATGCAACTAACTTTAGCAATACTTGCAAACCAGAACGAAAGCTTTGGAAAAAAATTCTAAAGACTAAGTTAATCATGGGTGAGTCGCGTGCAATGCACACACACACAAAAAAAAAACAACAAACAAACAAACAAACAAACAAAGACAACCAACATATTTACTTAAAAAAGTTATCAAAGAATTCAGAATCAATTTCTTCAAGAAAAGCCTGGAACTGACGGTGATTGAGTTTATGTCCCCGAAGTTCACATCATAAATGACTGGTTTCACTACACAAGAAATATATGTCTTTCCCACAGAGCGTTTGCTGGTGTATGATGCAGTGTATGAACCGAGCGCCCGGAATTTGCAAATCTTCCAACTGAGTCCTGATCTGCCCCATCAGACCCTTCCTCACTCCAGCCATGTTTTTTTTTTCGTTCATCAACTGTAACACATCGAAGCTGATTCCACTGAAGGTTATAGACTTGCAAACATGTTTGCACTTCCATGAAAATGTCTTTTCCAGTTGTTGTTCCATGCATGCTGCAAACGGATGCCAACTCTTCCGTTATCTGAAAGTCCAAATTGACATCACGAATGAACACGAGAAGTTGTGACGTACTCGAGAGACCAGTAGGCTCACCCAGCGCCAGAGAATACGACAACAAGTTTCTGGTTTTCTCACGTTTCTGTAGCACTATGTTCTCTCCGAGTTCTTCTGTTCTTCGCACAATTGAATTTGCCGAAAGGCTGATAGTTCCAAACAAATCGGCTTTCTCAGGATACATGTCATTTACTGCTTCTATCATAACTCTTTGATAAAGTTACCATCAGTAAACGGTTTTCTTCGTTCTGCCATTGTATGCACTATTTTGTAATTTGCACGAGTGACAGATTCGTTTCCAGTAAACTTTCTCGTGAAGATATTTCTTTGTGTTTCTAAACCACGTTTTATTGACTCATATTTCTCAGAGAGTAACTTTCCAGAATACTTTGAATATGTTGATTGATGTTTTGTTTCCTAGTGACGCCGAAGATTGTACTCTTTCAAAACCGCAACACTTTTGCTGCATATTACACAACTCGTTTTATGGTCCTTTATTTCCACAAAGAAGTATTTTACTCCACATTTTTCATTGAAAACGCGACATTCGGCGTCTACTTTTCTTTTCTTAGAAGCCATAATGAAGGGTTAAGTACACGAGATCTGAAAATGAAAAGGACATTGAATTAGAAACATAATTAAAGACCTATTGAAGCACAAGAAATTCAGAGGACAATGGGTCACTGGTGAAGCTACGGCTTAACAAAGATACATATAAAGTTTATAGGTACCTTTGGTAATATCTCATAATAAGGTTTGCAAAATATATAAATAGGGCCGGCCTAAATAAACAGCGTAGAGCAGTGTTCCGCCGAATCATAAAGAAATCGCCTAAATGCAACATTTCTGCCCATCTGGTTTATTACATAAAGTAGGACAGACACTTGGATCATCACACAGAGTTCCTTGAGCAAAGTAAATAATTGCATAAGGAACTGCTCCAGCACAAATGTTGAAAAACACGGGCCTAGAGACCAGCTCGATTAACACCTTGACCGGGGAATTTTTCTGAGCTGGGGATAATATTTTCGTAATAACACGAGGATTCTATGGCATTTTTGAGCTATGTTTGCTACTTTATTGCCTCCATTCATACTTGTAGTTAACTTACCTACCACTGTCAAACAAAGAAATCCTTGTTTTAAATACATATACAATGAATGACTGGCAAAAAGAAGTAAATATTTCTGGAGCATCGGACCTGTGTTGATAGACGGACGCATCTGTGGGAGGGAAAAATGTATATGTGGGTGTGTGTGTTTGTGTTGTGTCATGGGAACCATGGTAACGTGAGAGCGTGGGCGGCTCTACCACGAGCCGGGAAAGGACCTGGGATGACGCGAAATGAGCAAACATTACAATAAACACGAACATCTAGATACAATAATTTATAATTGAAAATAGTAAATTTAAGACACACAGCGAGAAGCGGCTGACCGACTGGCCGACTGGCTAGAACGCCGGACTCTCATTCGGGAGACCCGGGTTCGATTCCTAGGTAAGGCATGGGATTTTTTTGTGTGGGGGGCAAAAAGAAAATCCTAACCTGCACAGTCTGCAGCGACTGCACTAGCCAGGCGGCCTTAATTCCTCAGGCTCAAAGACCCCTCTGTCATACACCACATGGTACTACATTGGCAGTAAATGACAGTTTTTTTTAATTTTTTTTTTAAAGACACACAGCAGCCAGGAGGTCTCCGCAAGTGTGAAGATCTCCTATTATACCAAATAAAATATTTACATTTAAATGTATCACAACGTGTTGTGTTCCATACGATATATCAAGCAAGTTCGAGAACCGTCGTGGGCCGGTTGAAATGACGTCGCGGGCCGGATCCAGCCCGCGGGCCGTAGTTTGGTGACCCCTGGTCTAGTTGATCGAGAAAACCAAAAACCGAAATTGGTGGAAAGTCGTGAACGCATACGTCACCCGACATGGCACTTGATGATGATGATAATGATGATGATGATGATGATGATGATGATGATGATGATGATGATGATGATGATGATGATGATGATGATGATGATGATTCCGTGACCTGTGGTGTCGGTTATTGATTCCAGTATTGCCAATAATTTCTGATACCACCGTTCCTTTATGCCATGATGACAAACTGACCGGCATCTTCTATCTTGGTCACGCCCTGCCTCTCTTCCCCTCCAACCTTCCCTTTGTGACCACATACTTCAGCTTTCCCTTTGTGACGACATACTTAAGCCTTCCTTTTGTGACTACATACTTCAGCCTTCCCTTTGTGACCACATGCTTCAGCCTTCCCTTTGTGACCACATACTTCAGCCTTCACTTTGTGACCACATACTTCAGCCTTCACTTTGTGACAACATAATTAAGCTTTCCCTTTGTGACAACATACTTCAGCTTTCCCTTTGTGACCATATACTTCAGCCTTCACTTTGTGACCACATACTTATGCTTTCCCTTTGTGACCATATACCTCAGCCTTCATTTTGTGACCATGTACTCCAGCTCGATCCTCCCCATGACATGTCCAAGAATTTGGACTGTCATCTTCTAATGCGAGTAGCCAATTACACTTGTGATTTCACTTGTGTCAAGATATCTTAATTGTGCATTGTATCTGTCAATGATGCTCTCATTATTCTTCTATAAAATCATATATCCTACATCATTTTTTCCTTTGCCTGGGCTATTCTATGTTTAACTTCTTTAATACATCTTCCGTCTGTGTCAGCACTATTCGATACAAACAGACAAGACCAACATTTTCTTGGGGAAAAAAATAGATGTTGAGAGACAACTATTTGAATTAGAAACCAGACAGCAAGAGATAAATTTGAAAGACAACTATTTGAATTAGAAAGCAAACAATCCAACAGACACAAAACTCGATGAAATGTAATGGCAGGGAACGGTGTTACAATAACGAAGAATTAATTCAAGAAGTACTGCAAGTAGACCCACCAACAGCAGTACACACCATGATTGACATTAATGAAAGACAACAACAGAACAAAAGCACCCAATTACAACCACCCTCTTGCAAAGGTTGAACAAGCTGACATTCTCGCCTGGAAGGACTGAAATAAAAGTGACTCATGTTTACACAGTAGGTCGGAGTGGTCGCACCATTTTTTGAGCCGACTAACTTAATCACGAAAAGTAAGAGGTCTAACCAGTCTGCTGAAAATCTCTCCAGTTAATTGCTCTCTGGCAAGCCGTGCTTCTTTTTTCAACATGACCAAAACAAAACTGAGAGAAGGCCAGAGAGCCGATAGGAGAGGGGGACACAACGGCTCAGTCAATTATTTTGTCACGAGAAACAAAACAAATAAAACAAAAAGTGAGAGATGGAGACGGCGAGACTAAACGACTCAGTAAAGTATTATTTTTTGCCCAAGCAAAATCAGCAGTTCACAAGATCAATATTCTATGCAATATAACATTTTTAGTAGAAGTGAGAGAGATCTTAAGAGCTATATCGAGCCAATCGTGATGTACGGATGCGAATCAAGGACAGCGTGCAGATATTTAAAAAAATTACGTGAAAGCTGCAGAGATTTATTTGGTTTAATATAAGAACGATGAGATATATGTGGATATATACACATCAAACTAATCGGAAAATTCAAGGTCTGGTGTCTCCAGCTCATACAGATTTCGAAGCTGCTATGACCTCTATGACCTCTGCCGATCTCCCTGGCCTAGGAGTTAATGTAGTTCTCCGTAATCCCGTATATTCTCGTGAGTAACGTAACCTGCGCGAGAATCGGTACTGAGCGTAGTTTTGCCTAGTACATCAACACCAGCTGAAAAATGCTGGTGTTGACTGCAACGTCCTGTAAGGGATATGCAACATAACAAAATGACCTCTATTCATTTACGACGTGTGCCTGCCACGTTGGGTGGTGATAGAAAGAAAGATCAGCAAAGTTACAGGCACATGGCTAAGGGTGCCACCAGATATCACTGACCTAGCGTTGTACTCAAAGGTTAGTTTATGATGACCTGCCATCAACTGCTATCTGGTCAGATGGGGTATATCCGACAACCCAACATGTCCCCTATGTAGCAAACTGCAAACCGAAAGGACGCAGAACTAGAACACGTATTGTCTGCGTGCATGGTATCCCTTGGGCAACGCTGATTCACATGGCGCCATAACAAGGTACTTACTGCGCTGGCAGCCATATTGAATGGGGTGAAACACCAGTCAACGTCTATCAAAGAAGGAAACTTCGCAATAAGACCAGAGCAAAGCAAATTCAATAAGACCAAAACCTCTAAATAAGACATGAACATCACAACATCTCAATGAGACCGAAACAACATCAATGGTCTCGTTGTGACCCGGTAGCCACCCCACTAGGTAAGAACAAAGCACCCAAGCCGGGAGGCTACAAAGGGGTAGAAACACCACAATGTAGCGATCATGTGGAACGGAAATGCTCGAAGCAACGACCGTTTAGGGTGGAATAGGACGTCTTGCATGATGTGTAGCAAAGATAAGGAGGAGCCCAAGCCTTAATAGAGTTAAACCAGAGGAAGTGTTGGCTTCCCCTGGGAGGAGCGCAGTTTGGTGACCTCTACGAAGAAGGCAGCATGGCAGCAACGTCGTCTATTGGGTCATATAGTAGAGGCCAAGGTAAAGACTGAGGCAAACAGCTGGAGAAAGAAGCTGGCTTTCCCTCGGTCGGTTACGGTGCAGTGATAACGCTGGAAGATGCACCGGGTGCCTAATGTTGGCCCTCCGAGGTTGGGATGGCTTCTGGGCAGACACATTTAGTGATGTCAATACGGGATAAGTCCGATAACGAACATCACGAAGGTGGATATGCACGACAGGAGGAAAACGGATGGGCTTATTAGATTGTAAAGAAGGTAAAGGGGCCGAAACATTCAGCTACGATTTGAGGGGAGGGGGTGAGCTTCTGATGATCAGAATCTCAAATCGTGTTTGCTCCGCGACAGAGTATTTAAACACATAATCGTAATGTAGATTTCGTGAAATAAAGAGATCTGGGTACACGCACAAGAAGAGGACACCCAACGTTCTTTTGGTACATCATAACAAGGCGAAGGCTGGTAGAGTAAGTTATGACAACGGGCAGGTTGGAAACGTAAAGGAAACCGCCAACCCCGTGACAACCACTGAGGCATCTGTCACAAAATAAAACCGTGTGTTTAACCGGTTGATTATTATAGAGGATTTTCTGATTAAACGGACTATCTGCCAGCGACTACTATTTTACTAACAGTAAAAACAAATCGGATGTCAAAATCCCAGGACAATATTTGTAGTTGCACGTGTACATCTCTAACGGATTGGGAACATTCGGTGGTGATGAAGACAGGTCCCGGCATCGCTTGACAGTTTGTCAACAGTCAGAGACAAACCGGAATTAGCAGCGAGAGACAGGAAACAGTACATCTGTCTAGTCTTAGTTCCGGAACATCAAGAAGATTGACGGCTGGTTACTGGCAACTGTGTTGAGAGTATACAGGAACTCGCTGGCTTGTTTTGAGAATCTAGACAATTAATGACAACGTTGACAAGGACTAAAGCCAGGAAAATAGATTCTTGACAATGGCTGATATGTCCAAATAACACCTGTGTGGACAGGAAGAATACAGTCACGTGACCAATTAGAGGTTTTGCCATAAACCATGATTGGAGATGGGGAGTTGACAAAAACCGTGGATTATGATGGACGTGTTTGTGGGAGAGCTCTACAGTGCTAGATAAATTTAACATTAACTAGCATGTGTCGTTATGGCAAAGTGTAGTAGCCATCCCGGGAATGAGGCGGTTGTGCATAAGGTAGTCAATATAGTCAATTAGTTCTAATTAATATGGGCTGTAGGCTTGTAAAAACTATAGTGTGATGATTAGCACTGTTAGTGGAAAACTAACTAGAGTAGGGAAGTGATACTTGGCTCTGTTAGTTGAAAATAGATTAGTGAAGTGTTGATAAGCTTTACTAGTTGAGAATTGAGTAATGGGGGATAATTGGGATCTTCCCGTAAGTGTCCCTGGTGGGCGGGGTTCCGCATTCTGTTTGCTGATATTTTTTGTCTTGGCCTGATGATAACCTATGTGGTCAGTTCATATGTCCCTGATGGGTTCATTATATTTTCTGAGTGAGGCCGATGGCCCACGATCATCTAATAGAGATCAGTGACGGGGAGGCTATCACCAGTTGTATGATTTATTTTACAGGTTCCTCGGGTTGGAATGAAGAACCCGGACCCAATGTAACATCCGATCCCGGATAAATTATGATGTGGAGAGATGGGCCAGCAACTTTCGCAATGGAAGAAGTTAAGACACATTGCTCGGTGGAGTCTAATGGTATATGTATCCTACATGAGTGAATACCAATCGTTAACACACCTGAAGTGATGGAGGTTCAACCCATGTGGAACTAGATCAGTAGGGACTGATGTTCACAGTAGATGAAACCAAACATTGAAGTGTAGTTGTTCCACGTATCAAGGAAATCAGAACTTTCAGACTATATCTAGTGAATAAAGCAAGCCATTTTATTCTAGATACATTAACTGTTTAATAGTGAGAACTAGTGAACATTTATCAAGAGACAAAAAGACTGGTTAGTAGGACAGTGTTCCATGTTTGTTTTCACTGCGCCGGAATTATGAAGCCGGAGTTTCTATAAACTATTAGGAACAGTTGCGTTAGGAAATATACTAGTATTTTCCACGGATTATATTTACATGAGATTCAGATCTCATGGTCATCAGAGTTCCTGGAGGAGGACATGTCTGGAGAGAAGGATACGACTTCGGTGAGGTTTTTCGTACTGACTTGAATGATGTCGTGTGATCCTTGCCATGATGTGTACACTATGATCCTGAACTTTGAGGGCTGACACATACATTTATGTTATAATACACGACACACTTTTTTCTTCGCATACACGTCTCATATACGTTACACTTTTCTTTTAATGAATTAGTCTTTATTAATTTTTAGAAGCAAGATTTGTTGAGTATGTTGCGTTGGGGAAGTATGAGGGGGGGGGGCATAGTACGACAGTGAGAGAGTGATAGGAAAAGGTGTCCATAGGCTGATGGAGTGTGTTGGACGGAAGCTGGTGGATTCTCCAGAATATTGAGAGGAAAAAAAAATTATAATGTGGGTGTCGACTCTCCTCACTCCAGGGACGACACTTTAAAGGAGGACACGACAGCATCTCATTGCTCTCATTTACAGGGAGGATACTCACCAGCATTCTTCTCAGTCGTCTCACACCCCATCTCGACCAAGGTCTTCTTCCTGAGAGTCAATGTGGCTTCAGAAAAGATTTGAGGAACTGTTGACATGAGTTTTGCTGCAAGGCAGCTGCAAGAAAAATGTCAGGAACAGAACTTCGAAATGTTCTCCACTTTCATTGACCTTATCAAGGCTTTTGATACAGTCAGCAGAGAAGGACTGTGGAAGATTATGGCGAAATATGGTTGTCAACGAAAGTTTGTCCAAATAGTGCGACTATTTCATGATGGTATGCAGGCAAGAGTACAGGAAAATGGTGAACTGTCTGAGCCTTTCCCTGTCACCAATGGAGTGAAGCAATGATGTGTCCTGGCACCAACACTGTTCGGCCACATGATTTCAGCTATGCTGTCGAATGCCTTCGAGAACAACAACATTGGAACAGACAGTAACTACCGCATGGATGAAATGTTGTTCAATCTCAGAGGGCTGAAAGCTAAAACCAAAACTAACAGCGACACCGTCAGAGAGCTCCTGTTTACTGATAATCGAGCTCTATATGCCAACTCAGAGGCAGACAAGAAAAACAATGTTTCAACTTTCTCATATGCCTGTGCCAACTTTGGGCTCAATATCAACTTGAAGAAAACTGTAGTCACGTACCAGCCAGCTCCAGGTTTTAATCTCACCGTGCCAAATAGCAAAGTGAATGATCATAGACTAGTTGTGAACAAATTCACCTAATTTGGCAGCACTGTGTCACAAGCTGCTATAAATGATGACGAAGTGTTTGTAAGAATCCCCAAGGCCAGTGCGGCATTTGTCAGACTGTACAAGAATGTATGGGACAAAAATGGAAGAAGCCCGCAATCAAAGCTGAAAGTCTATAAAGCAGTTGTATAATCCCCACTGCTATATGCTTCTGAAACATTGACTGTCTATCAGCGACATGATAGGAAATTAAACCACTTCCACACAGTCTGCCTTAGGAAGCTATTGAAGATTAAATGGCAAGACAAGATCTCAGACACTGAAGTTCTAGAAAGAGCATCCATGCCCAGTATCCACACTCTACTAATGAAACATCAGATTCGCTGAGCTGGTCACTTAACAGTAGTTATATAGGGTCTCTACTACCCCCAAGGAGAAGGATCTGAAGGATCTGATTCTGAAGGATCCAAAGGATCCGTTCAGGATCCTTCCAGCTGCTTGTGTGGTGTCTCTGGAAGGATCCGGTCCTTGTGGTGTGCTATTGACTCCTCCTAACACCTCCCTAGTTGTGTCTTTGGCTTGTTAAGCTCGGTATTTTTGGCGGGTAAATTTTTTAAAAAAGAAAAAAGTCTGATCTAATGGGTGATGGGTCTCATCATGTGTGTCTGTGGTCAGGGTGGAGCGGAAGGAGCCGGCGTAAATAGTAAGCGCAAAGAAGGTGGTGCCGTCCGACTCGTAGTAGGTCACCTGACCGGTCAGCACCCGAGTGACCACGAGTCCGATCGTCGGTGTAACGAGTAGCGGGATATCTACTGGTGCTAACAACGGACAACCGACTGAGTCCTTAAAATGTCAAACTGACCGGCATCTTCTATCTTGGTCACGCCCTGCCTCTCTTCCCCTCCAACCTTCCCTTTGTGACCACATACTTCAGCTTTCCTTTGTGACGACATACTTAAGCCTTCCTTTTGTGACTACATACTTCAGCCTTCCCTTTGTGACCACATGCTTCAGCCTTCCCTTTGTGACCACATACTTCAGCCTTCACTTTGTGACCACATACTTCAGCCTTCACTTTGTGACAACATAATTAAGCTTTCCCTTTGTGACAACATACTTCAGCTTTCCCTTTGTGACCATATACTTCAGCCTTCACTTTGTGACCACATACTTATGCTTTCCCTTTGTGACCATATACCTCAGCCTTCACTTTGTGACCATGTACTCCAGCTCGATCCTCCCCATGACATGTCCAAGAACTGTCATCTTCTAATGCGAGTAGCCAATTACACTTGTGATTTCACTTGTGTCAAGATATCTTAATTGTGCATTGTATCTGTCAATGATGCTCTCATTATTCTTCTATAAAATCATATATCCTACATCATTTTTTCCTTTGCCTGGGCTATTCTATGTTTAACTTCTTTAATACATCTTCCGTCTGTGTCAGCACTATTCGATACAAACAGACAAGACCAACATTTTCTTGGGGAAAAAAATAGATGTTGAGAGACAACTATTTGAATTAGAAACCAGACAGCAAGAGATAAATTTGAAAGACAACTATTTGAATTAGAAAGCAAACAATCCAACAGACACAAAACTCGATGAAATGTAATGGCAGGGAACGGTGTTACAATAACGAAGATTAATTCAAGAAGTACTGCAAGTAGACCCACCAACAGCAGTACACACCATGATTGACATTAATGAAAGACAACAACAGAACAAAAGCACCCAATTACAACCACCCCTCTTGCAAAGGTTGAACAAGCTGACATTCTCGCTGGAAGGACTGAAATAAAAGTGACTCATGTTTACACAGTAGGTCGGAGTGGTCGCACCATTTTTTGAGCCGACTAACTTAATCACGAAAAGTAAGAGGTCTAACCAGTCTGCTGAAAATCTCTCCAGTTAATTGCTCTCTGGCAAGCCGTGCTTCTTTTTCAACATGACCAAAACAAAACTGAGAGAAGGCCAGAGAGCCGATAGGAGAGGGGGACACAACGGCTCAGTCAATTATTTTGTCACGAGAAACAAAACAAATAAAACAAAAAGTGAGAGATGGAGACGGCGAGACTAAACGACTCAGTAAAGTATTATTTTTTGCCCAAGCAAATCAGCAGTTCACAAGATCAATATTCTATGCAATATAACATTTTTAGTAGAAGTGAGAGAGATCTTAAGAGCTATATCGAGCCAATCGTGATGTACGGATGCGAATCAAGGACAGCGTGCAGATATTTAAAAAAATTACGTGAAAGCTGCAGAGATTTATTTGGTTTAATATAAGAACGATGAGATATATGTGGATATATACACATCAAACTAATCGGAAAATTCAAGGTCTGGTGTCTCCAGCTCATACAGATTTCGAAGCTGCTATGACCTCTATGACCTCTGCCGATCTCCCTGCCTAGGAGTTAATGTAGTTCTCCGTAATCCCGTATATTCTCGTGAGTAACGTAACCTGCGCGAGAATCGGTACTGAGCGTAGTTTTGCCTAGTACATCAACACCAGCTGAAAAATGCTGGTGTTGACTGCAACGTCCTGTAAGGGATATGAAACATAACAAAATGACCTCTATTCATTTACGACGTGTGCCTGCCACGTTGGGTGGTGATAGAAAGAAAGATCAGCAAAGTTACAGGCACATGGCTAAGGGTGCCACCAGATATCACTGACCTAGCGTTGTACTCAAAGGTTAGTTTTATGATGACCTGCCATCAACTGCTATCTGGGTCAGATGGGGTATATCCGACAACCCAACATGTCCCCTATGTAGCAAACTGCAAACCGAAAGGACGCAGAACTAGAACACGTATTGTCTGCGTGCATGGTATCCCTTGGGCAACGCTGATTCACATGGCGCCATAACAAGGTACTTACTGCGCTGGCAGCCATATTGAATGGGGTGAAACACAGTCAACGTCTATCAAAGAAGGAAACTTCGCAATAAGACCAGAGCAAAGCAAATTCAATAAGACCAAAACCTCTAAATAAGACATGAAACATCACAACATCTCAATGAGACCGAAACAACATCAATGGTCTCGTTGTGACCCGGTAGCCACCCCACTAGGTAAGAACAAAGCACCCAAGCCGGGAGGCTACAAAGGGGTAGAAACACCACAATGTAGCGATCATGGTGGAACGGAAATGCTCGAAGCAACGACCGTTTAGGGTGGAATAGGACGTCTTGCATGATGTGTAGCAAAGATAAGGAGGAGCCCAAGCCTTAATAGAGTTAAACCAGAGGAAGTGTTGGCTTCCCCTGGGAGGAGCGCAGTTTGGTGACCTCTACGAAGAAGGCAGCATGGCAGCAACGTCGTCTATTGGGTCATATAGTAGAGGCCAAGGTAAAGACTGAGGCAAACAGCTGGAGAAAGAAGCTGGCTTTCCCTCGGTCGGTTACGGTGCAGTGATAACGCTGGAAGATGCACCGGGTGCCTAATGTTGGCCCTCCGAGGTTGGGATGGCTTCTGGGCAGACACATTTAGTGATGTCAATACGGGATAAGTCCGATAACGAACATCACGAAGGTGGATATGCACGACAGGAGGAAAACGGATGGGCTTATTAGATTGTAAAGAAGGTAAAGGGGCCGAAACATTCAGCTACGATTTGAGGGGAGGGGTGAGCTTCTGATGATCAGAATCTCAAATCGTGTTTTGCTCCGCGACAGAGTATTTAAACACATAATCGTAATGTAGATTTCGTGAAATAAAGAGATCTGGGTACACGCACAAGAAGAGGACACCCAACGTTCTTTTGGTACATCATAACAAGGCGAAGGCTGGTAGAGTAAGTTATGACAACGGGCAGGTTGGAAATGTAAAGGAAACCGCCAACCCCGTGACAACCACTGAGGCATCTGTCACAAAATAAAACCGTGTGTTTAACCGGTTGATTATTATAGAGGATTTTCTGATTAAACGGACTATCTGCCAGCGACTACTATTTTACTAACAGTAAAAACAAATCGGATGTCAAAATCCCAGGACAATATTTGTAGTTGCACGTGTACATCTCTAACGGATTGGGAACATTCGGTGGTGATGAAGACAGGTCCCGGCATCGCTTGACAGTTTGTCAACAGTCAGAGACAAACCGGAATTGGCAGCGAGAGACAGGAAACAGTACATCTGTCAAGTCTTAGTTCCGGAACATCAAGAAGATTGACGGCTGGTTACTGGCAACTGTGTTGAGAGTATACAGGAACTCGCTGGCTTGTTTTGAGAATCTAAGACAATTAATGACAACGTTGACAAGGACTAAAGCCAGGAAAATAGATTCTTGACAATGGCTGATATGTCCAAATAACACCTGTGTGGACAGGAAGAATACAGTCACGTGACCAATTAGAGGTTTTGCCATAAACCATGATTGGAGATGGGGAGTTGACAAAAACCGTGGATTATGATGGACGTGTTTGTGGGAGAGCTCTACAGTGCTAGATAAATTTAACATTAACTAGCATGTGTCGTTATGGCAAAGTGTAGTAGCCATCCCGGGAATGAGGCGGTTGTGCATAAGGTAGTCAATATAGTCAATTAGTTCTAATTAATATGGGCTGTAGGCTTGTAAAAACTATAGTGTGATGATTAGCACTGTTAGTGGAAAACTAACTAGAGTAGGGAAGTGATACTTGGCTCTGTTAGTTGAAAATAGATTAGTGAAGTGTTGATAAGCTTTACTAGTTGAGAATTGAGTAATGAGGGATAATTGGGATCTTCCCGTAAGTGTCCCTGGTGGGCGGGGTTCCGCATTCTGTTTGCTGATATTTTTTTGTCTTGGCCTGATGATAACCTATGTGGTCAGTTCATATGTCCCTGATGGGTTCATTATATTTTCTGAGTGAGGCCGATGGCCCACGATCATCTAATAGAGATCAGTGACGGGGAGGCTATCACCAGTTGTATGATTTATTTTACAGGTTCCTCGGGTTGGAATGAAGAACCCGGACCCAATGTAACATCCGATCCCGGATAAATTATGATGTGGAGAGATGGGCCAGCAACTTTCGCAATGGAAGAAGTTAAGACACATTGCTCGGTGGAGTCTAATGGTATATGTATCCTACATGAGTGAATACCAATCGTTAACACACCTGAAGTGATGGAGGTTCAGCCCATGTGGAACTAGATCAGTAGGGACTGATGTTCACAGTAGATGAAACCAAACATTGAAGTGTAGTTGTTCCACGTATCAAGGAAATCAGAACTTTCAGACTATATCTAGTGAATAAAGCAAGCCATTTTATTCTAGATACATTAACTGTTTAATAGTGAGAACTAGTGAACATTTATCAAGAGACAAAAAGACTTGTTAGTAGGACAGTGTTCCATGTTTGTTTTCACTGCGCCGGAATTATGAAGCCGGAGTTTCTATAAACTATTAGGAACAGTTGCGTTAGGAAATATACTAGTATTTTCCACGGATTATATTTACATGAGATTCAGATCTCATGGTCATCAGAGATTCCTGGAGGAGGACATGTCTGGAGAGAAGGATACGACTTCGGTGAGGTTTTTCGTACTGACTTGAATGATGTCGTGTGATCCTTGCTATGATGTGTACACTATGATCCTGAACTTTGAGGGCTGACACATACATTTATGTTATAATACACGACACACTTTTTCTTCGCATACACGTCTCATATACGTTACACTTTTCTTTTAATAAATTAGTCTTTATTAATTTTTAGAAGCAAGATTTGTTGAGTATGTTGCGTTGGGGAAGTATGAGGGGGGGGGGGGCATAGTACGACAGTGAGAGAGTGATAGGAAAAGGTGTCCATAGGCTGATGGAGTGTGTTGGACGGAAGCTGGTGGATTCTCCAGAATATTGAGAGAAAAAAAAAATTATAATGTGGGTGTCGACTCTCCTCACTCCAGGGACGACACTTTAAAGGAGGACACGACATTATCTGGGTTCGTAAACGTGATCTTTGGACAGCGGGATCTCTCGTAAACGTGATCTTTGGACAGCGGGATCTCTCGTAAACGTGATCTTTGGACAGCGGGATCTCTCGTTAACGTGATCTTTGGACAGCGGGATCTCTCGTAAACGTGATCTTTGGACAGCGGGATCTCTCGTAAACGGGATCTTTGGACAGCGGGATCTCCCGTAAACGGAATCCTTGGACAGCGAGATCTCCTGCAAGCAGGAACCTTTGACAGTGGGATCTTCTGACAACGGGGTCTTTTGACACGGGATCCTTAGTTATAAGAGGGAGATATCATTTTGGAGAATCCAGCTAGAGTGAATGTGGATAGGGGTTAGGACTATTATCTTACCTGTTCACACTTCACACGTCTGCATAGGTCTGTGGTCCTGATTCTACTCTTGTCACTAAGTGAATGTGCTGTTTGTAGTAATATCTAGATTTATAGTACTTGTTTATATATCTGTATAGTAATTTGCAGTTATATTGTACTTGACCGGCTAGCTTACCTCTCTGTATAATGGCCACCCCTAAACTAACCACGTTAGAATTAAAGGCAAAGGGGGAAGAAATGGGATTGGGGGGTTCTGCTCTAACGGATTACATACAGGAAGTGAAGAGAGAGTATCGTCAAGCAGAAAGGGAAGATCGAAAGGCCGAGTTGGAATTGAGAAGGATGGAGTTGGAACAAGAAGCTAGGAAATTGGAAGCTAAGCAAGCAGCTAGGAAATTAGAAACTGAACAGGAAGCACAGAAAAGGGAGCACGAGTACCGGATGAGGGAACTCGAGTTGAAGAGTCAATCTAATGGCGAAACTGAGGGAGCAGTTGGAGGTTCCTCCATCCCAGGCTCAACACCAGTAGGTGGACATGGGTACCATGCTATGAAGTTTCCTTTAGCGGTCTACGAGGAGGACAAAGAGAAGATTGACCAGTACCTTCAACGCTTCGAGGCCATGTCTGTTGCTATGGGTCTGGAGCGTAACAAATAGAATCTTAAGCTATCCCAGGGATTACGCGGGACCGGATACGAGGTTTATACTCGCCTGCCACCAGGACATGAGAACAATTATGACGAGTTAAAGACGGCTCTGCTGAAACGATTCGAGGTTACGTCACATACCTACCGGAAAAAATTTCGAGCAGCGAAACGAGAACCAGGGGAGTTGTTTGCCGCCTACAGTTTGCGTCTAAAATCTTATCTCCATAAGTGGATGGATTTGGCTGGGTTCGCACATGACTATGAGAGTCTGGAAGAGCTCATGGTGGTCGACCAGCTGAAGAAGCAAATGTCTAAACCTCTCAGGACGTGCCTGGGAGAACAAGGAGCGGAACGTATTGACCTCGTGAATAAATTAGCAGAACGGTTCGTCGAGGTACATGGGGAGGCAGGGGAAAACCTTTCCACCAACTTCAAAAGTCAAGAGAAACATGACAAGAAGAAAGCCAAAAACTCAGGAACAAAAAAAGTGGGAACCTTATGTGCAAAAATCAGAGGATAGTTCAGAGAAGAAGAAGGAGGGAAGCAAGAGCACTTCAAGCTCTACACCTAAACGACCGTGGTCGGAGAAGTGGTGTTCAATTTGTAAGTCACCCTCTCACAATACGAGGGACTGCAAATCGAAGGCTAAGAACCCTCACTTTGCAGCATGTCAAGTGACTTCCAAGGAGGTTGTCACGGAAAATGCCAAGGTCAACAAGGAAGCTCGCCACCAGGAGAGCTCACTCAAGTCCGACAATAGAAAATCTAGGACAGGGAAATGGTGCAACCAATGCAAGTCAAACACGCACAATGCTATTGACTGCAGGGAAAAGTCAGGAGACACTCAATTCGTCGTGTGCTCAGTGAAACCTAAGGTGGAGCCCACCGAACAGGTCGAGGCCGAGGAAGAGACTCCAGACCAGGAAAAACCACCTGTAGTGGAATTGGTAGAGGTTAACGGTCGTCAAGTGGAGTGTTTATACGACACAGGACTGGACGGGGAGGCCGTGATTTCTGCGGATCTGGTACATCCAGAACAATTCACAGGTGAAACCATGGAGATACAGCCTGCACAGAAGAGTGCTGTAACCATGAAGTTGCCCATTGCTAATGTGGAGATTCGGTCAAGGTACGTCACCGGCACCATCAAGGCCGCTGTATTGACCGATCCCATTTTTCCAGTCATCCTAGGTTGCCGGTATGTCTTTCTGGGAATGCCCAGGGAGCCAATCCATATGGGAGCAATGCAGACTCGCTCTCAGACGAAAACGGAAGAGGCAGACGCAATTGTGACTAACCCAATGCCGGGGGAGCTACGAACTGTCCAGAGTGAGGATGATACTTTACGTCCTTGCTACAAAAAGCTGCAGAAAAGTGCTGATCCACCAGGACGGGGGCAGTACTACATGAAGAATAGGATACTCTACAGGAGAGCAGGAAGGGGAGACAACCTATACGGTCAGTTGGTTGTCCCGAAAGCTCACCGGTCCCAGATTCTTCATATGGGGCATACCATCTCCTTTAGTGGACACATGGGTATTGCCGCCACCATGCAGCGGATTTCCTGCCACTACTATTAGCCGGGAATGACAGATGATGTGCGTCGGTATGTGAAGTCATGCCCTGAGTGCCAGAGGGTGGCACCAAAACACTGGACAGCACCGGTGGTGTTGGGTGAGATGCCCATCATGAACTCTCCTTTCGAGAGGGTAGCCATCGATATCGTGGGTCCACTTCCCAGGACTAGGAAGAGGAACATGTATATACTCACAATGGTGGATTGCTGTACAATGTGGGGTGAAGCCATACCGTTGACCACGATTGACTCGAAAAGAGTGGCGGACGCACTGATGGAGGCCTTTACCAGATTCGGCTTTCCGGATCAAATTCTGACGGACAATGGATCTCAGTTTTGTGGAAAACTCATGGAGGAGGTATTTAGCGTGTTTCACTCTAACCACATACATACCAGCCCTTACCACCCTCAAGCCAATGGACAAGTAGAGCGTTTCAACGGCACGTTGATGACAATGCTCAGGAAACTAGCGCAGGAAAAACCTGATAGGTGGGATGAATATATCCCAGCAGCACTCTTTGCCTATCGGGAAGTTCCTCATGGCTCAACAGGACTACCACCCGCTACGTTGCTGTTTGGTCGTCCAATCAAAGGACCGTTGGAAGCCATGTTGAGGAGTTGGACTGAAGAGGGGACGTCAGAAGAAGTGATCTCATCCTACAAATACGTGGAGGAACTGAAAGAAAAACTCCACAAGGGATGGACTCTGGCAAATCAAAACTTGAAAAAGGCCAGGAAACGACATGCGGCTTACTACAACCGTAGGTCTAAAGAAAGATCTCTAGAGGTGGGAGATAAAGTCTTGTTGCTACTCCCAACGGGAAACAACAAACTGGAGATAGGTTGGCAAGGACCGTTTCCCGTGGAAAGGGTAATATCCAGAACCAACTATCAGATCCGGATCCGGGGAAAGTCGAAGATTTTCCATATCAATCTCTTGCGGAAATACGAAGAGAGACCCGGAGACAAGACAGCTCACCTCATGGCAATGGCAGTTGCAGTGGAGACAGAAGTGGGAACCAGCGAGGGCAGGGAATATCCCTTGGAACACCAGGAAACATATAGGGATGTGCAAGTAAACCCTGATCTGACCTCCCAGGAGAGGGAATGGATAACCCAGGTTCTCAAGTCTCATAAGGAGATACTGACTGATAAACCAGGACGAACGAGGTTGGTTGAGTTCGAGATGACTTTGACCACGCAGGAGCCTGTTCGCCAAAAGGTTTACCCTGTGCCATTCTCTAAAGAAAAGGCCCTGGAGGAGGAAATAAAAAACTGCTGGAGGATGACGTGATTGAACCATCCACATCCCCATACAATGCGGGGGTAGTTTTGTTACGCAGACCAAGTGGAGAACACAGGTTGTGTATAGATTACCGACTTCTGAACAGTCATACACAGTTTCAGGTGGAACCTTTGCCGAATCCAACTCAGTTATTCGCTAGGCTCCATAAGGCTCGGTACTTTTCAAAGGTGGATCTGAGTTGGGGGTACTATCAGATACCAGTCAAACCGGAGATTCGACCACTGTTAGCTTTCAGTACACCCAGTGGACACTACGAATTCAAGGTCATGCCCTTTGGACTCAGCAATGCACCTAGTGTGTTTACACGCATGATGAGGACTTTACTTGATCCTTTACAGGATCCGTCCATCATCTCATTCATGGATGATATTCTGATTTCCAGTGACAGCTTGGATGACTACTTACAATCCTTGGAGAGAGTGTTTAATAGGCTCACGGAAGCAGGGCTTACTGCTCGTCCAACCAAGTGCATGATTGGTTACCAGACTCTAGAATTTCTAGGTCACACCATCACTCCAGGACACATTGTCCCAGAAGAGAAGAACCTGGAGAAAATCAGAAATGCACCAAGGCCAAAAACGAAGAAGGATGTGCGATCTTTTCTCTCGTTGTGTGGGTTCTACCACAAATTTATCCCACATTTCACTGAATTGGGAGCTCCGTTGACGGAAACCTTGAAAAAGGGATTCCCGGATCAAATCATTTGGACACCAGAATGTGAGAATGCCTATAGTCAGTTAAAGGAGGCCTTGGTCAGCAAACCTGTATTACAGCTCCCTGACCTTTCCAAACCATTTGTGTTGAGAACGGATGCGAGTGCGATTGGAATTGGAGCCGCTTTGTTACAGGAAGGAAAAGACGATGCTTCGGTTTTGAAACCTGTGGCATACGCAAGTAAGAAACTTCTACAGGCGGAGAGGAATTATTCAACCGTCGAGAGAGAGTGCTTGTCCCTCGTATGGGCAGTGCAAAAATTTCAGCCATATTTGTATGGAGTTAAGTTTCGAGTCCAGTCGGATCATCAACCCCTGATGTTCTTGGCTACTTCTCAGAAGCTCAACGCCCGTTTGATGCGGTGGTCGTTGTTACTTCAACCTTATAATTTCACAGTAGAGTACATTCCTGGGAAGGAAAATGTTGGAGCGGATTTCTTGTCAAGACACCCAGCTCCTGAAGAAGAAGAATGAATCATCTGGATTAAACTCACGGTGGAGAAGAGTGAGATGGACTACTCTCTTAGGAGGGGGCCTATGTCACAAAATAAAACCGTGTGTTTAACCGGTTGATTATTATAGAGGATTTTCTGATTAAACGGACTATCTGCCAGCGACTACTATTTTACTAACAGTAAAAACAAATCGGATGTCAAAATCCCAGGACAATATTTGTAGTTGCACGTGTACATCTCTAACGGATTGGGAACATTCGGTGGTGATGAAGACAGGTCCCGGCATCGCTTGACAGTTTGTCAACAGTCAGAGACAAACCGGAATTAGCAGCGAGAGACAGGAAACAGTACATCTGTCTAGTCTTAGTTCCGGAACATCAAGAAGATTGACGGCTGGTTACTGGCAACTGTGTTGAGAGTATACAGGAACTCGCTGGCTTGTTTTGAGAATCTAGACAATTAATGACAACGTTGACAAGGACTAAAGCCAGGAAAATAGATTCTTGACAATGGCTGATATGTCCAAATAACACCTGTGTGGACAGGAAGAATACAGTCACGTGACCAATTAGAGGTTTTGCCATAAACCATGATTGGAGATGGGGAGTTGACAAAAACCGTGGATTATGATGGACGTGTTTGTGGGAGAGCTCTACAGTGCTAGATAAATTTAACATTAACTAGCATGTGTCGTTATGGCAAAGTGTAGTAGCCATCCCGGGAATGAGGCGGTTGTGCATAAGGTAGTCAATATAGTCAATTAGTTCTAATTAATATGGGCTGTAGGCTTGTAAAAACTATAGTGTGATGATTAGCACTGTTAGTGGAAAACTAACTAGAGTAGGGAAGTGATACTTGCTCTGTTAGTTGAAAATAGATTAGTGAAGTGTTGATAAGCTTTACTAGTTGAGAATTGAGTAATGAGGGATATTGGGATCTTCCCGTAAGTGTCCCTGGTGGGCGGGGTTCCGCATTCTGTTTGCTGATATTTTTTGTCTTGGCCTGATGATAACCTATGTGGTCAGTTTCATATGTCCCTGATGGGTTCATTATATTTTCTGAGTGAGGCCGATGGCCCACGATCATCTAATAGAGATCAGTGACGGGGAGGCTATCACCAGTTGTATGATTTATTTTACAGGTTCCTCGGGTTGGAATGAAGAACCCGGACCCAATGTAACATCCGATCCCGGATAAATTATGATGTGGAGAGATGGGCCAGCAACTTTCGCAATGGAAGAAGTTAAGACACATTGCTCGGTGGAGTCTAATGGTATATGTATCCTACATGAGTGAATACCAATCGTTAACACACCTGAAGTGATGGAGGTTCAGCCCATGTGGAACTAGATCAGTAGGGACTGATGTTCACAGTAGATGAAACCAAACATTGAAGTGTAGTTGTTCCACGTATCAAGGAAATCAGAACTTTCAGACTATATCTAGTGAATAAAGCAAGCCATTTTATTCTAGATACATTAACTGTTTAATAGTGAGAACTAGTGAACATTTATCAAGAGACAAAAAGACTGGTTAGTAGGACAGTGTTCCATGTTTGTTTTCACTGCGCCGGAATTATGAAGCCGGAGTTTCTATAAACTATTAGGAACAGTTGCGTTAGGAAATATACTAGTATTTTCCACGGATTATATTTACATGAGATTCAGATCTCATGGTCATCAGAGTTCCTGGAGGAGGACATGTCTGGAGAGAAGGATACGACTTCGGTGAGGTTTTTCGTACTGACTTGAATGATGTCGTGTGATCCTTGCCATGATGTGTACACTATGATCCTGAACTTTGAGGGCTGACACATACATTTATGTTATAATACACGACACACTTTTTTCTTCGCATACACGTCTCATATACGTTACACTTTTCTTTTAATGAATTAGTCTTTATTAATTTTAGAAGCAAGATTTGTTGAGTATGTTGCGTTGGGGAAGTATGAGGGGGGGGGGCATAGTACGACAGTGAGAGAGTGATAGGAAAAGGTGTCCATAGGCTGATGGAGTGTGTTGGACGGAAGCTGGTGGATTCTCCAGAATATTGAGAGGAAAAAAAAAATTATAATGTGGGTGTCGACTCTCCTCACTCCAGGGACGACACTTTAAAGGAGGACACGACAGCATCTCATTGCTCTCATTTACAGGGAGGATACTCACCAGCATTCTTCTCAGTCGTCTCACACCCCATCTCGACCAAGGTCTTCTTCCTGAGAGTCAATGTGGCTTCAGAAAAGATTTGAGGAACTGTTGACATGAGTTTTGCTGCAAGGCAGCTGCAAGAAAAATGTCAGGAACAGAACTTCGAAATGTTCTCCACTTTCATTGACCTTATCAAGGCTTTTGATACAGTCAGCAGAGAAGGACTGTGGAAGATTATGGCGAAATATGGTTGTCAACGAAAGTTTGTCCAAATAGTGCGACTATTTCATGATGGTATGCAGGCAAGAGTACAGGAAAATGGTGAACTGTCTGAGCCTTTCCCTGTCACCAATGGAGTGAAGCAATGATGTGTCCTGGCACCAACACTGTTCGGCCACATGATTTCAGCTATGCTGTCGAATGCCTTCGAGAACAACAACATTGGAACAGACAGTAACTACCGCATGGATGAAATGTTGTTCAATCTCAGAGGGCTGAAAGCTAAAACCAAAACTAACAGCGACACCGTCAGAGAGCTCCTGTTTACTGATACTGATAATCGAGCTCTATATGCCAACTCAGAGGCAGACAAGAAAAACAATGTTTCAACTTTCTCATATGCCTGTGCCAACTTTGGGCTCAATATCAACTTGAAGAAAACTGTAGTCACGTACCAGCCAGCTCCAGGTTTTAATCTCACCGTGCCAAATAGCAAAGTGAATGATCATAGACTAGTTGTGAACAAATTCACCTAATTTGGCAGCACTGTGTCACAAGCTGCTATAAATGATGACGAAGTGTTTGTAAGAATCCCCAAGGCCAGTGCGGCATTTGTCAGACTGTACAAGAATGTATGGGACAAAAATGGAAGAAGCCCGCAATCAAAGCTGAAAGTCTATAAAGCAGTTGTATAATCCCCACTGCTATATGCTTCTGAAACATGGACTGTCTATCAGCGACATGATAGGAAATTAAACCACTTCCACACAGTCTGCCTTAGGAAGCTATTGAAGATTAAATGGCAAGACAAGATCTCTAGACACTGAAGTTCTAGAAAGAGCATCCATGCCCAGTATCCACACTCTACTAATGAAACATCAGATTCGCTGAGCTGGTCACTTAACAGTAGTTATATAGGGTCTCTACTACCCCCAAGGAGAAGGATCTGAAGGATCTGATCCTGAAGGATCCAAAGGATCCGTTCAGGATCCTTCCAGCTGCTTGTGTGGTGTCTCTGGAAGGATCCGGTCCTTGTGGTGTGCTATTGACTCCTCCTAACACCTCCCTAGTTGTGTCTTTGGCTTGTTAAGCTCGGTATTTTTGGCGGGTAAAATTTTTAAAAAAGAAAAAAGTCTGATCTAATGGGTGATGGGTCTCATCATGTGTGTCTGTGGTCAGGGTGGAGCGGAAGGAGCCGGCGTAAATAGTAAGCGCAAAGAAGGTGGTGCCGTCCGACTCGTAGTAGGTCACCTGACCGGTCAGCACCCGAGTGACCACGAGTCCGATCGTCGGTGTAACGAGTAGCGGGATATCTACTGGTGCTAACAACGGACAACCGACTGAGTCCTTAAAATGTCAAAACTTACAAAAACACACAGAGATGTACATGCACAATCTGGGACAAAAAATCAATACTGATTCTCGTAACAACTAATCCAGGGGCTTATCGTCGTCGTAATGAACTAGGTGGGTTATTAATAATGCTTTATATAAACCGGGGCGAGTGAGCGCGGGGGCGGGGGTGGTCGCGGGCGACGAACGCGGGGGCGACCACGACCGCGTGGGCGCGGGTTCGAACCCTCAAGCCGCGCCGGGTGTCGTATGAAAGTTGTAATAAGTAAAAATGTAAATAATTCGGATGTATGAGCTATAGTGGTTCGTAGTGTCTTATACATTATCATCATATAAATTACACCGCTTCAAATGAAAACCTTAGCAAAGAAAAGATGGCCGAAGTAAAGGTTGTGGTGGGCGTGGCTTAGTGTTATACATTGTTACGGAGTGGGTGAGTGAAAGGGTAGCTAAGTAAGTGCTTCCAAATACTTTCTCCATACGGTATCAGATCGTTAATGAAACAAGTAA
This sequence comes from Cepaea nemoralis, assembly GCA_014155875.1. Taxonomy (NCBI): domain Eukaryota; kingdom Metazoa; phylum Mollusca; class Gastropoda; order Stylommatophora; family Helicidae; genus Cepaea; species Cepaea nemoralis. The sequence goes on from JACEFZ010015475.1 coordinate 1,227,492, forward strand.
AGATGGCCGTCGGTGTCCTCCGTAGGTGCCGTGTTCGAGTCACAGTTGGGGAGGTCGAGTGGGCTAGAAGAAATATTGATAATGTTTTTGTTACTTAGTTGTGATGGTGATAGCTGGTGGTAGTAACAGGCTATGTGTAGCAAAGGAGAGGTGGTGTGTTGGTTGAAGTTTAGGTGTTACCCCAGACGAGATGACAGGTTCGAATCTCGGTGCTGTGCCACTGGTAAGGGTAATAGGCGTCAGCGTGTGAGGTGTCTAGCTGGTCATACGGGTTATGATTAGGGACAGTCTGTCTCTCCGTGTCGCTGTGTCCACAAGTCCAAGGGAAAAACAGGCATCCGACTTCACAGCTTAACTTAACATAACAAATTGGAGAACATAAGATACCCATACACGTCGCCAGCTGTTACAAAACCAATAATAGCCAGTTGTATATATGACTATTCCTGAGGGGCTTATCGCCGTGGATAGAAAGGGGTTGGGAAAGCAATAATACTCGTCATATCTTCGGGGAGGGGTTTATAACATATGTCGTCTAAGCCCAAGGTATATCTCCTGTAATATAAGGTGGTCGGAAAACCAATATCACTAGCCTCGATTCGTCTCATAATCGCGACCAGTGGCTTAAAGACTTAACCGTTATTGCAGACGCAGCTGTGTGCAGACTAATCTACCAGGTCACGTGGTCTAGGCCATATCGACAAAAACGGGGTATAAATGCTAAGGAATATTCACTGTACAAAACAGTTTCTACCAGCCGATCAGAGCGAGGAAACCAGACAGGACAACCTCTTGATACGAGTCCACAACAGCAGATATCGTGTATAAAAGACGACCAGCCTATATCATATACACCAAAAACAGAGCTCACCATGTGGCAAGGCATTAATGGTAAGGTGGATTTTGATAAATCTTTCACAGTTTTGTTATGTTTCTTCACATCGACACGTCGTTAACCTAACAATACTTGTATAAAACAGGGGGGTATATAGGCCTAGGCGTATATAACAGCTGAGGAAACAACACAATAGGTTCGTAACAGTTCATATTAGGCTGTGTCAAAATGATGTGAACATAGCGTTACGGTGGTACCTTAATATACACAAGTAGTATTGGGTAGTCGTATGGGGAGTCAGAATTGTTTCTGGTGAGGTCTACATGGCCATGTTCGCTATGACTTTACGTTCTTACAAAAAGGAGGGGTCATATCCGATCCAGAGCTAATAATGATATTAGGTGTTCCCTGTACAGATGGTATAGTACCTTATTTTTATCTATGTTTTACAGATACGGATGACCAGGAAGTCCTAATTCGGAAACTGTGGGGTCTATTAAGAGTGGAACCACACAGCGATTGCCTGGACTGCGCTATTCGCAATATGCAGCAAGCCCAGCCACTCATGGATTCGCTTATGGAGTCTTGGGTTAAAAGTGATAGTTTTTATGATCTAGTAAAGTGTCGACTGCAGTCTGTACTACAAGAACACTTTACCAAGGAGGACATAATCACACTAAGTCTCAGTTGACTTGAGGCATGTCTCCACGAATATAAGGACGAACACGCAACCCCCGAGCCCTCGCCAACCAACAACGAACGTCCATCGCCACCCGACCTCAGTTCGTCATCTGTTCTCGTGGGTGGCGCCCTAATTTGGACTAATCAGCATATTTATGAACGTTTATGCGTGGTCTTCTCACTTGTCACATGGTTCAGAATGTTATACTCATAAACATCCATAAACCCACATGCTGGGCTGACCAGTGGTAATTTCTTGTCTCCTAGTGTAAGTATGTTCGGCCAAAGTATGCACAGCTTTGTTGTGTGCCCTTGTTTCTTGTTGTTTGTTGCCCGTGGTTTTATTAGAGCTGTGGCATACATTCTTGCTGGATTCCAGGAAAAAATGTTTACGCCACCAACGGCACCCTCGTCATGCTATATTCCCCTTGAAGTTGAACCTTTCGACCTGCGCATCAGAAAAATTTGCTTATTCTGTTTGTCACGATTGCTCTGTGTGAAGACAGCTTGACAAGAGACTAAGCCTTCAGTTTGGGCAGCAAGAACTCTTGGGATTTGGAAGACTGTCAGTCACAACAGCTTTGCTGGTGTGTTCTCGGTGGGGTCCAAAATTTTTCTTCGGTAAGGGCGGATCTTCGCTTTCCCTCATTTGCAGTGCCTGTTTGTTTGATTTAAAATTGGATCCGGCAAAGTATGCGTGAAAATGCATTGTTTTGTTTCGACTGTATATCTTTTGTAAAAAAATAGTTGTCCTCGCTTTGACGACCAAAGGGGCGTACTGACCACTCACCGGACAGCAACGAACACGCAAAAACAGTGGGGATGTTCTGTGCTGAGCTTAACTTTTATAAAAACAAATAGAGGTACTGGGGAAGTAGTCATCGTTCCATTTGACTGCATCCAGATTTATAAAACACGCCGCCCATTTCGATACTTTCGCAACTCCTTAACGGTTTGTTATTGGACCTGACCTCCATGTGTTTTAACAACCTAAGAGGGATTCAACAGGAAGAGTTAGAAAGTTGCGTAACATAAATCGGTTATAGAACACGGAATGAAACCATAAACCTACTTTCGGCAGGTGTGCTGACATAAAAATATGTGTCGGCAATAACCTGAGGCGTAGTAGGCACTGCAGAATAAGACAGTTCATCAAATATATTCAAGATACTGCTACTCTTACCAAATGAATGAACTCTTAGGAACAATTTGCGTGTAATTAATTTAGTACACCCAGCAAAACGATCATTCTTAAATTTACAAATGAATTTTCTGTAAATATAATATCTCATTTTATTCACGGCGCGGAGGGAAATTATCTGTTTTCAATAAATCCATTTTCCAATTATTAAAGTTTATTTCACATGTCACTAATTATTCTTCTCAGTTTCCTATATGAATAGTCGAGGTAAATTATGCCATTTTTTGTGCAGGTATCAGTGTTTTCATCTCCCAATATGGTTGCCTCGGGGGTTATGTAGCGGGCCGCGGCGAGCGGGGTTGTGGAGCTGAGCGCTCCCTGCGAAACGCGTTGTTGGGCATATAACCGCAGAATAGGCATTCGGTAAGGCATTCATCGGAACACTATGCTTTTTAACAACGGTACCATAACGGAATGTCGAAACGGGAGGACAGGTGCGCGGTCCACTTCCGTTGTCGTTTGCATTCCGTTTTCTCTGCCGCCCGTGAGGCTCTATAGCAATATCGTGTCTAGCACATCAACGCATATAGGTCACCAATATACAATGTGGATTACCATCCTCTCTTTTTGTGTGAGTACCCGGAACGAAACATCAACTGGATACGAATATTGGCGATTGAGCTTAAGGGAGAAGTAGGAAACAAGCTAAGAACAACTCCTGATTTGGTCCACGTTTACATACCACCAAATACTAATCGAGACAGTATCTTAAGCCATTAAACGATCACGGTCATCGTTTGTACCCGGGCTGCCTCGGTGGTTAAGCAAGATAACACGATATAAGATTACCGACCAATTCCTACTTAATGTATACACCCGATATTCTTTGCAAGAAATTGCACGCCGGTTATCTTGAATGTGCATTCTATGGCGATCCCATAGTGCGTAATGAGTCCGATTGTTGCAGTCCTGCCGAAACTCACATACAAAATATGCAGTCTTATTACGGCTCAAGGGGCCAAGTTCGGTACCCTTTACTTTAAGGCCTAACTATGGGACTGGTGCTGAGTTGTAAACATTGTAATTCAGAGGATGCATACATCAATTCAATTTCATTTTATTCGGGACGAAAGCAAAGAACTATGGTAGGAGAGGAATAAGGGACCTGAGTTAGATCTAGATGCAATAATTTATTAGTTAGTTTGATCCCGCCTGATAGAAGAAATTTATTACGTCCAGAACATGATTTAGAAAGACGATCATAAGAGAGTAAGCCATAAAATTCTGTTAATATATGCCAACCAACATAACTTTATAGAAACACGAGCCAATAACAAATTAATTATTATCTGTGAGGACATCATAGCAATATTCGTTTCATCATATACATCCTCCGAAATGTTGCGTAAAAGTTCTCTCGGTTCCGAGAAGATTGCCTGAGCGCATCTTTGATACCCCGCATAGTACTAGTTGCAGGTTGGAGACCTCTGTACTTTTTCTTGAAGCCTGATGGCTTATGATAGTCGACAATCAGCAAGAAAGAATACGGACCTCATAGTAGACTCCGCCTCAGGCGTTAGCGTCTTTCTATCAAAGGTTCAGAATCATTAGCCTTCAACTCGTTTTGTACAGCTAAAAGGTTAAAAAGGACCCCACAATAAAAATAGAATGTTTCTAATACTTTTGGTCCCTCATTCGAATTCAAAGCTGATTCCTTTTCATGATAAGTCGACCGGATAATAACGTCTCGCCTGAACTACGGCGCTCTCAATACAAACTTCGACTTCCGATCGCATCGACTCCTATTTCAGTTATTGTAAATGACTCTGTTTCTCAAGATACGTACCTTCGACTCCTCTCCTCGTTATCTCGGTGGAATAAATTCATGTTGTCCGAAGTGTATTCAATGTTGCAACGTATCCGCGCCCTTGGATGCCTAGCTTCAACTATTCACTCAAGAAACTAAACGACATCATCATCATTGGACGTTTAAACGATGCTGGTATGCAGCCCTAACATGTGGTTAGTTAGCACATCAGATATTTTAATGTTATGTAGTTAACGTCAGACCGCAACCATTGGTAGTAGCTTTTTCTGCAGCGTTTTTCAGACCTCACCAAAGAAACAGCTCAGGGCCAGACACGCCCCACATCAGCATGTCAGTGGAGAACACAGAACACATACTGCTGCTCGAAGACCGCTTTAATATGTGCTTGAGGCAGTCCAAACAGTTAGTGAATCGATATTTGCATCTTAACGTCCTCGACACTACAGGATCAATGCCTGGACTCGTCGAATTCAATTCAATACCAGTCAGGAACGGGCTCAGCTACAGACGACTCTGTCTTATGGGCTAGAAACCCTACAGAGGTCCTGTTCTTGAACAGACCAGCATGTCAGAGCGAGACAGCCCGTGGGTAATTAGCATCGTCATAACATGTTGGTACACAGAAGTTTGCATCGACAACTGCACATGAGGTTCGTTTTTTTTTTTTTTTTGTTGAACAGTATATTTCCGGATTGATACAGATGTGTTTGAGCAAGGAATGTGACTGAAAACACCGAAGCCATTGTATTTTTGTATAAGCTGTAGTTTCGATCAAGAGGCAATGATGTAGCGGATTTGTATAAGATGTTAATGCCACTGGTGGTAGTTTCTTTCTTCTTTTTCCTTTATCGTCACTAAGGGACTATTGTGTCTATTTTGGGCATGGGTCACACAACATAGCAGGATTTCGCCAGAATGTCTCACTGTTCCGCCCCACTGCCCGCCTGTCAACGTCCAACAGTTTGCTCGAGGGGGGCTCGGCTCAGGCCTGTGGGTCAGGATTTTCTTCTCTATACTTAGCTAAGTGAAGCTCAGGTTGAGCTATTACGCCTAGGACATGCTGTGGGGGTTAGCTTGATGCTCAACAGCTGGCAGTGACAGAACCACTGAGACTCATTCAATGGAGGGTGTTCTAAGCCCACAATATCCTGTTCTGAGTGAATATTCTGGTCTCCGCTTTTCTGCCAAGTAGATTTATTCTGTCGTGCAATTAGAAAATCATTGACAGAAAGAACTCATGCAATTATAAATGGTGTTCAAGTTTATATCTCATTCTTTTAAATATAAATTTGTAACTTACTGTCTAGCTAACCAGCTTGCAGTGGGTACAATCAGCGTACAACACCCCCTCCCTCCCCTGACTTCTGTTGGGAGAGACTGAGCATATTTGATATGTTCTGTACGCAGAGATGTCGATTCTTCATTATAATCATAAACACATAGTGCAACAGGCTAAGAAGGTAAAAACATCTGATAGAAACTAAACAAGAAAGACAGAATAAGGATATGCTCTGGTATCATAGCACAGAGAAATGTCAACACCAGAAACAATAAAAAAAAGCGGGTTATGGGTGAGACTTGATCGTCTATACTATCCATCATCATCATGTACCATGCCGATAAGCGTGGGCGGTCATGTTTCGTCATCTCTCACGATCACCAGAGTCGTGGATCAGCTCTGTGCTCTTGTCTCTACCATGCCACGCGGTCAAGCCATCTAGATGTTTATTTCTTTGCCTTTCCCATGTTCGTTCCACCTCAATCTTGCCAGTTATCATCAAGCTTTCTGATATTGTTCTTCTCATGTGTCCAAAACATTGTGACCCTTTACGTCGAATGTTTCTAATATGTTTACAGTTTACATCTGCATATTGTAGGACTTGCTCATTGGTTTTTCTACCTATCTATTGTATTCTTTGTATTTTCACAGAAACCACAATTCCACTGTCATTAGATGTTTTTCAGCTTGTCTATTCATTGTTCACGTCTCAGATATACACAAAAGTAAAGGTTCTATAAAGCATTTCAACACTCTTTTTCTTGTTGCAATTGGCATCATTTTATTGGTCAGTATGTTTTCCATCTTGCAAAAGGCTACCTTCGCCATAGCGATTCTTGTTCTAATCTCTTCAAGGAACTCCCATCAGATGTTATGATATTCCGAGATAGTTGTACCGGTTCACTTGTTTAAGAATATTACCATTTAACGGTACATTACATTTTTACTCAGTGACGACCATAATATGTGTCTTCTTACAATTTAATTCTAACCCTAGTTGTCCAGTGTACAATAACCACATCTACTAAATGTTGCTTCATGTTCATTGTCTGCAATCAATACTGTATTATTCGCATTTCTAATGTTATTGCTGTTACGCCGTCTAATGGCGATTTCTCTCATATCTTCTACATTTCTAATAATACTTTCACTGTATAGGAAAACAAGATCTGGAGCCATTACACAGTCCTGTTGCACATCTCTCTTGATAGGTTGATATTGACCTATTTCATTATCAATCTTTTGGCAGCTTGTTGTTTCCAATACATGTTTTTTTTTAACACGTCTATTGCTTTTCTCATCAATTTGTAGATCTGTAAGCATCAACGATTGCCTGAAAGAGGCTAATGAAACTAGAACACTAAAACAACAATAAGAAAGAGACAATTTTCTTTGGCAATGTTATGAGAAAAGAGACATTGGAGAACATCGTGACAGATGGAAAGATCGAGGGGAGAGAAGGCAGAGGCAGACCAAGAGAAATGATGCTGGATGGTCTAAGACGGTGGCATGGAGGAATATCATAAGTAGAGTTGATCCAGAACACCAAAGACCCAGATCTGTGGAGAGCCATGAACGCCTACGCCAGCTGGCAGGGCACTTGATGATGATGATGAAGCATCTTTATTATGATGACCATCCATTCATCATGTGCCATGCCGATAAGCGTGGGCGGTCATATTCTGAAATCTTACTCGATCACCAGTGTCGTATATCAGCTCCATGTTCTTGTCTCGACCATGCCACGTGGTCAAGCCATTCAGGTATTTACTTCTCGGTCTTCCCCGTGGTTTCTTCCCTTCGATCTTGCCAGTTGTCAACAAGTTCTTCAAGTCATTTCTTCTCATAACATGCCCAAACAAGTTTGACTGTCTATTGACTCTAATCAGTTTACGATCTTCATTTGTTTCTTGAAGGTTTTGTTCATTGGTTTTTCTATCTGTCCATGGTATTCTTTGCATTTTCCTCAGAAACCAATCAGAGATTATGATAACATGTCTTACTTTATCGAAAGCCTTTGTATAGTCAATAAAGCAAAGATGTAGGTCTTTGTTTATGTCTACAGAATGCTCAATTAGTGTTTTCGGAAAATACACAGCATTTACTGTACCCGTCTTCTATGAGCCGACGTTGTTCTTCCCCTATTTCGGGTTGCATTTTCTTTCCAACTCTTTGCATGATGATTAATATCAAAATCCTCGTGATGTGGCTCATTATGCTAATCGTTCGGTGTTGATCACATTCCAATGCTCCTGATTTCTACAAGACTGCAATAGTTACATAATTCAGGAAGTATATCTCCAGTACCATATATTGTGTTCAGCAGTCTGGTGACCTGGTCTATTCCATATTCTTCAAAGGCATTGATCATTTTTGTTGTGATTTTGTCTGTATCCGGAAGTCTTGCCAGTTTTCATATGGTTAAGAGAATTCTAAATTTACAGCCTCAGAATTGATGGTCCTTCATTATTATTCCGAATATCATACTGTTCCTCTTGTGTATCGTTATAAAGATCTTTCACATAATCTGACAACACATTTAAAATCTGATCTTTTTCTATTATGATTTTGCCGCCTTTGGTTTGTAGGCAACCCCCTGATGTGTGTATTCTTTTCTTAGTTATTTTATGAATTCTTTATTGCATTCATTTGGTAATTCCAGGTATTGTGCTGGTTTTCAATTTCCCTCAGACGACGCTTCTTTTATCTCTTTGCACTATTTCTGTGAATCTCTGCATATGTTTCATGGTTATTTTTGTTATTTCTTCTTCTTTAAGATGTCTTCATTCATCCACATTTTACGTCCCATCATTTTCATTTTTGGGATATATTTTTCTGTTGCTTTAATATTTCTCATTAGGCCACTGGCATGTTGAAATATAGGAATGTATCAAATCTTTTCTTTACTTCTACTTTATAATTTATCTTTTATCTCCTCACTTTTCAGTGCACGTAGATCAAAGTTTGTGTTTCTTGGTGCATTTTTACCTTCTTTAATATTACATGTATATTGCTTATGACTGACTAATCTATGGTCGCTTTAGTAGTCTGCGATTCGTACATTTTTTGCGACCTTTAAGTCATTTCAAAATCTTCCTCTCTTCTTTTGGCTAAGATCAAAGTGTAGTTTAGTATCTGCACTTGATCTTGCCAGGGCCACATGTAGATATGGTCATCCAAATGACACACAGGAGGGTGAGGGGCCTGATGGGGCGGCTCTGGCCCCTGGGGGAACCGCGAGCCCTTATAACAAAATTTAGAAATCTTCTGTTGATGAGGATGTAATCGATCGGGTTTTGGATCTTGTGATCAGGACTCCTCTATGTCCATAATCTCCTTGGATGTTGATACTAGGTGTTTCCAATATTCATATAATGCCCTTTTGCCCACTGCACAAGTCCACAACCTCTTTCATTCTGTTCACCTAGTCAATACTTGCCTACTGTGCATCCGTCTTGTTGATTTCCAACTTTAGCATTAAAGTCGCCCATTATGATATTTAATTCTAAATAATTGCATTTCTTGAAAGCATTCTCCAAATCATAAAATTCATCGATGCTGTCTCTGGTTGGTGCACAAAATTATATGAAGTTTAAATCAAATTAACTTTCATTTAACTTTGTAAGCATGTCATAAAAATGGAAGAAGGAATACAATGATCATTATTTAGGATGGTAGTGGTGAAGTGTATAGAACACTTGCCCTGTGGTCATATTTGAATCCCCATGGAGGTGAAATTTTTAGAAGGTCGTCTCAGCCTAAACAGGTACCAGGAAATGTCATGAGAGCTAACATACTACATCATCATCATAAGCAACACCAGCACAATCAAACAACAGAACACAAAGGCAATTAGAAAGTATCAAATTAGTAGGACATTTATTGAATAGCTTCACAAAATTGATGTAATGATGTTCAACCATTTTAAACAAATGTTAATGTAGATTAGTGTAAAAATAAATACATTATTGCAATTTTATTCTGGAACACATGTTCAATGATGAGAAAATTGTGTACAAATATATTAAATAACACAAATTCACCAATGTATAAGAAAATAGAAAGCTTGTGACTTGCATAAAAATGTCACGATCAGCACATCATGTATAAACTTCAAAATGATATGTAAAATGTGAACATCTAAAACACTCTCGTATATTTCATACGTGTAATTCTATGTTTATTGCAATCCCGATGAAATCATCAGCCTTGGAATATGATCAAAATCGAACAGTTAGTGTAATGAGCCAGATCTCAAAGATTTTGTAAAGAATTATCATGCAAAGAGGTAGGAAAAAAATACAACCCGAAATAGGAGAAGGACAATGTGGATTTGTAGAAGGCAAGGGGCAGTAAATGCTTAGAGCATTAATTGAATGTTCTATAGAAGTAAATAAAGACCTACATCTTTGCTTTATTGACCACACAAAGGCTTTTAATAAAGTTGATGAAGATGCTTGCATATCTAAGAACATTGCGCGACTCTAGTGATTGCATTTGATGGCGAAACATGACCGCCCATGCTTATCGGCATGGCACATGATGAATACATTTTATACAGGCTAAAGTTTTCTTCAGCTGCCTTAAAATTCAGTAAAAACCATAACCATTTTACAGTCATCTTAGATTTACATACAATTATCGTCAAGTATTTCGACATTGACTGGGTACAGCAATGTATCGCGTTAAACAGTATAAAGAGCTACGACACAAGATCAGCAAGAGCAATGATGGAAGGCATGGTTCTTGGAAAAAGTGGCATCACCAGCACACAGATGGGCACAGGACCATTAAGACACCTTAGGAATGAATATGCATGAGATAGAGAAACTGGCAAATGATCGAGAATCTGTTCAGCAGGCAGTGATGAGATGTTTTAAAAGAACCTGCAACATGTTGATGGTTTGAGAAGATTCACTACACAGTTGACAGTCTTGTGTCAGTTTCTTTAATTGGATATATGTTTTATAAATGTGTCCTTGGTCTATCTATTCATCTTTTCCTCAGTATCTAGCCCTCTCGTACTCTTTCTGATGTTGCTTTTGATGATTCTCCATGTATAGAATATAGCCACGCCAGTTTACTTTATGAAGTCCATGTTTGCTTCACATACAATAACTTCACAAAAATAAACCATAACATGCTGGCTTTGATGCAAAGCACTATACAGTGTATATATATATATATATATATATATATATATATATATATATATATATATATATATATATATATATATATATATATATATATAAAACAAAAATAATATAATATATGAATAGAATGTATAAGACACACTCTTGTCCATTTAAGTTAAGTTAATTGCATATCCATGCCATGCAAGTAGGTTACCAACTAACAGTAGGCCTATACCACAACAAGCGTACAGACCAGAGGGAAGCAGAGGATGAGGCCGACCACGTAAACGATGGACGCAGAGAATAACAGAGTCCATGGAAATATCGATACTTTGAAGCCCATAAGCAGGCACTCCCCCGCTGTTTATTCTTCACCTCGACACCGCAAGGTACAAGAGGAACATGATGAGATGAGATGAGATGAGATGAATTGCATATCCTTTATGGACGTAGCAGTCAACCCCAGCATTTTTTGACTGTTCGTTATTTCTGGGCAAGTTTACGTTCTGTGGTTTGCCATTGCTTTTTGAACGACCGACACCCATACCATTTCATAAAAAAACAACTCAGCTGTGTTTCGAACGTGGGTATGCGGGATTACGAACTGCGTCCGTAACTGCTTCGTGATGGAGCTCGCGGAATGTCCATTTAGTCACAATAAACTTCAATAAATGTTAGCGACATTCCCAGTATGGTAGTATCTCCTTTAAAGTGGCACCGAGATCAGGAGCTTCAATAATAGCAGCCTACATACAGTTGTGTGAGGACAGCGTGGCACTGAGGTATGGAGTTTGAAAAATATGAGTGTAAATATATTTGTGAGGGGCACGGAGAGGCACAGATCACAGAGATAAAGAGCTTACGTATTATGTCTGAATGCAGTTGTATGGGCAGCAGAATGGCACAGAGGTGTAGAGCTTGAAATATGTTAGGAAATAACAACAGTTAGGCATGAGCAACTCCTGCGAAAATGTAGGATATACTAAACACGGACACAGTATACATAAATTACAACGAAGTCCACAATGATGAACATAAATAATGTATTTAGTAAATATTATAAAATTTTATAATTTCATGTTTTCCTTTAGATCTGTTTGTGTTGTTCCATTCCTGATGAAGATCAGTATAACTGAAATGTCTTTTGTTGTGTCGTAGTATATTGATTTTTATTTTATTAATTTATTTTTATCCCCTCCCCCTGTGATTTATGTTCACTATTGTGGAGTTTGTTGTACGGTACGTACATTATGTCCGTGTTTAGTACATCTCACTTGTTGGCAGGTGTCACACACATCTGTTTTTATTTCCTATTGTTATATCCTGCTGCAGCCGTTACTTCTCTTATCTATTCAGAAATGTTATGTGGAGGTAGAGTGGCACAGAGCTTGGAATATCATCATCATCACGTGTTATGCCAATAAGCATGGGCGTCATGTCTCGCCATCTCACACTGTTACCAGATTCATTTATCAGCTGTATTCGTCTCAATTATGCCATGTAGCCAATCCATTCAAATATTTACTTCTCTGCCTTTCCCTTGTTCTTTCCCCCTCAATCTTTCCAGTTACCACCAAGTTCTCTAGTTTATTTCTTCTCGTGACTTGCTAAAACATTTTTTACTGTCTACGTTTAAATTATGTAATCAGTGTATGGTTTTCATTTGTTTCTTGTAGTACTTGCTCGTTAGGTTTTCTGTTTGGCCATGATATTCTTTGCATTTTCCGCAGAAACCACATTTCCACTGCCTTTAAATGTTGTTCTACCTGTCTGCTAACTGTCCACGTTTCACATCCATTTAAAAATACAGTTTGAAAAATATTAGCCTAATTACAGTTGTATATGGGAGGAGAGGTACAGGGCTATGGCATTCGACAAATATGAGTCTGAACAAAGCTGTGCGGGAGGGACGGGGTGGTGTAGGAGAGAAGTGCGATACACAGGTACGGAGTTTGAAAAATATTAATCTGAATACAGTTGTGGATGATTTCTGACAACAAACAGTTACGCTTTCCCCTGATTCTAGTGTAGCGGATCAGATGCCTAGGCTACTTGGACAGGGATACAAACATAGCAGAGCACCCCCTCCCACACCCACCCCCACCCCCCAATGAGCATGATATGGATGCAAAAGTCGGCTGCTACCTGAAATTATAAATAGCTTGTTGTAATATGTCCCCCGTTCCTGGTATTATATTTCTATTTGTCAATAATCAGATTCAGCCAATTGCTAAATGACCTTTCAAACCAGCCTAATCTTATAATAGACTGGGAGAGCCTCGCTCCTGCTATTGTGTCTTCATTTCGAACCTGTGGGAGGTTACGTATGAGCTGATTCATCTTCTGGAGGGAGAGTGAACGTTGAATCCTGGGGAGCATCAGGTACATGTTTGTACATCGACCCATGTACTGAAACATCAGGACTCAGTTCAACATTGGCCATAGATGCGATCGCAACACCCCAGGTGACTCTGTATTGTAACAACATCTTCCAAGAAGTGTGTCTGAATCTGTGCGTTTAGGTGATGAGCTGAGATAATTTTGTAGGCTATATTTTTAATAAATTCATCCATTTAATTTTGACGGAATCTGCATCAATTGTTAAATCGTTTTGTTCTAGTTCATTGTTTGAACTATAAACTATTTGTAAATCTTTGTTTGTTTATTTTTATTAAAAGAATATAATTTTGTTTTTGGTACGGCACATTTACTACATTCTTGATTATTTTGGCCAGTGGTCAGTCTATCTCCCCCACAGCAAACGCCGAAAGCTGACAATGAACCCTTATTTAAAGATATAATGCCACTGTCAGCATAACATCATAACCATTACACCAAGGTGCCCACCCTATGCAGATAAGAATGTAATTCTTGCAGTGCTACTGACTATAGATTTGTTTTTATATTATGTTATTTCTGAAACTATATGCATGAAAATATACCCATGTCCGCAAAACGACAGATAATAAACAGCATATTCACACCAACCCTATGCCACCAGTCTCAAACTTGGACTTATCCAAATCACACTTTCGCAAAATCAACACCTGCGAGATGAGATGCCTGAGGAGAGCTGCCAACTTAACAATCCGAGACCGAGTAAGAAATGCTGTTATCAGACAGACAGTGGGATCAACACTTTGTGCCACATTTATTGAAAGACAGAAGATCAAGTGGTTTGATCATGTCGTTAGAATGCAATACCATCAACTACCATCACTGGCCTTACATCAAAGATCATCTGCGACGAGACCAAGAGGACGTCCAAGAAGAAAATGGATTGACGACATCAAAGACATTGTAAATCACACGGAATGACACTATCCAGTGCCGCCAATCATTATTCCTTCACACGATGCTTGACGGCAGAAGTGGAAGATGATGATGATGATGATGATGATGATGATGATGATGATGATGATGATGATGATGATGATGATGATGATGATGATGATGATGATGATGATGACGATGATGATGATGACTGATGTTGATGATGATACACACACAAATCTGTAATCTCTTGTTTGCCTTAATAAGGGACACAATTCCAAAATTTCATCAATAATATCACTTTCAAGTCGGCAGGGGATATATAAGGTCCTTAGTTTTTTACAATTTCGTGCCACATTCAAAAGTACCCCAGTGGGAATATAACCACCTGGTCTGAATGTAATAACAAATTTTTCTAGCATGTGCCCATAGTACAACACAGCAGTGTTGATTAATTGGCAAAGGATTGCTTGGTTGATCTTGGTGAAAACCACTTCCTGTACAGGAATTTCAGGTTTCATAACTCCAAGGATGAGATCCTGTGGATAGATGGTGCAAAATTCCAGTGTAACCTTTAAATCTTTGTTTGCAATACAAAGACTTTTCCATGCCTCTGATGATAGGCTATTTTTATAATAGGTAATGTTCGCACTGCAACTTATCTCCAGTTTCTTCAATGGTGTTCTGTCCGGCTGTGCCAAAGCCACCAGAAAATCATCAGACAAAATGGCATATGGCAAATGTAACTCTACTAGTTTGTTGCATTTTAATACCAAATTTATTATGCTCTTTGGGGAAATAAAGCAATGCAACATATAATTCACAATATTCAAATATTCTAAATTAGGGCAATTTGCAGAAATATTTTCAATAAAATGATCATTGACTGGTGCTTGCAAGCCATGTAGATTCAAATGCTTTAATGTAGATTCATCTTTTTTCTTCCCAAATTTGGACAAAAGTTTTGCCAAAGCTGTTAAGAATTCATGGCTACCATTATCTAACCCCATAGAAGGCGAGTCCCCAATACAAATAATAGACAAGTGTGACATATTAATATTTTTCAACCTTCTCATATGTTTTAACACTGGGGTAATAGTTTTTCTAAATTCTATAACGTCCCTGGTCGAGAACTACTCTCATACCTTGGAGAAAATGGCCATACTGCTTAAAAACCTGTACCCGCTTTCTGTGATCTGGGAGGCAAAACGAAACATTGACGAATCTCCAGAGCACTGGCTCCTTCGAACACTGTCGCCAGTGCTTACATGTGGAACCAGCATGGCATATATCTGTTGCTGGTAGGTATGAAAATATGTGTACAACAATAATATCTGGCAAGTTAGCCCAGTCTTCATAACTCAGCTGTGCCAATGCAGCCATCTTGAATTATGAGGGTATTCTGAAAAATCAAAAGATATAATTAACCTTTTCTGTCCTAGGCAGTTATTACGTTAGAACAGTGGTTCTCAAAGTTGGTGGTATCATGTTCCTATCCGTCCCACAAGGCAGTAGAAAAAATGTTTAGAAAACTCTTTCTAATCTGATATAGACATGCATGAGGATAAAGCAGACAAAAATGAAAATATCTATGAATTTAGGTATTGGGTTGGAGTTTGTTGATGATGAAAGACCTAAATCCTGTGGAGGAAACAATACCAGCCTGTCTATATGTGCTATGATGAATCATGACCAGGTTACATCCTAATAAGCCTGTTTCCAGAAGCTTCAGTAGTGAGATCCTGCACACCTCACTTGTTTCTGAGCTGTCAGAGGTGAAAGAGAGCTCCAGTAGGTGGAAGCCCCATTCAGGCTCAGATGATCAGATTTATGAGTTAAAATTCAAGTCTTCTAGAGAATTCACAATCAACCATCCACGAGTTCTGATAGAGTCCAGTGGTTACCACTCGTTAGATTAGGACTCACATAAGAAGCAAACATTATTTTATTTGCTAAACTATTTTTGGGCTCGCCATGAGAAGGAGAAAGCTGGAGTTCATTCTGACAACGGGAAAGCTGCAGGGGAGAAGAGGCCATGAAGATGCTGTAGTTTGACATCATGAAATAAAAGATCATTATTAGTCATTAGTCGCGGATTCCAACATCACAGCAAAGGGTCGTCCCAATTATGCTCCGTTCCCGTGCCAGTGAATATCACATAAAATGTTCCCCACTGCCCCATGTGAAAAGTGGAAAAGGCGGGAGTCTCGACAAACAACGGCCCGCTCAGGAACACTGTGCATAATGCCGCCGCCAGAATGTCACCACAAAAGTTCTCTGCGAAACATTCAGTTCATCTTTGATGGAATTGACCTTCACTTTCCCAACCAGATGTTCACCTACAAAGTCTCGATGTTTCTAGATGTCGTTGTTCCGTTTCTAGATGTTTCCTAGCCAGCCGCGCCATTATTCCTCCGAAATGCAGTTCACGCAACAAAACAAACTTGGACAGATGTAAACACAATTCACTGTACATAATGCCGACGCCAGAATGCCACACAAAAGTCCTCTACGAAACATATAGTTCATCCTTGATGGAAGAAGCAGTCACTTTCCCAACCAGATGTTTACAAATCAACCTCGAACAGATGTAAAGAAACATTTCACTGTACATAATAATAAAGGAAGGAGTCATTGGGGTCAGAAATGATTGGAAATACACAACACAGAAAGCTAAGTGTGGACAGACATCATAACCAACGTCACATGGCATGGACTAAGAAGAATCTGCAGAAACTACTATCACATGCACACAATGGTTCAAGTGCCTATGTAACAAATGAGCTAAAGTGTTCAAATAATGAACAAGATTGTTAGTTGTTTGTTCATTTTAAGGACGTCACAACCAGCCCGAGCATTTTGTGGCTGTTTGTGATTTACAAAGCAAGCTTATGTACAGTAGTTTGCCATTGCTTTTTGAAGGACCAACATTCATACGATTGGTAAAAAACAACACAAGGCGGTCTGCTTCCAAATCGCCAGCAGATGATTTCAAACAAAGTTTATGGGATTGTGAATCATGCGCGTAGCCTCTCAGTACAGACACCTTAAACAATAAGTGGTCAGCATCATCATGTGCCATGCCGGTAAGCGTGGGCGGTCATGATTTGCCATTTTATACGATCACCAGAGTCACGGATCAGCTTTGTGTTCTTGTCCCGACCATGCCATGTGGTCAGCTCATCCAGATATTTACTTCTCTGCCTTCCCCTTGTTCTTTTCCCCTCAATCTTGCCAGTTGTCATCCAGTTCTCTGGTGTATTTATTCTCACAACGTGCCCAAAATAATTGGACCGCATATGTCTAATTTCTCTTCTCAATGTGCGGTTTCCATTTGTCTCTTGTAGGACTTGCTCATTATATTTTCTGTCTGTCCATAGTATTCTTTGCATTTTCCTCAGAACAGAATTTCCACTGCCATTAGATGTTTTTTCATCTTGTCTGCTCATCGTCCATGTTTCACATCCATACAAAAGTACAGGTTCTTTTTAGCATATCAACACTCTTTTTCGTTGCAGTTGACATCTTTTTATTAGTCAGTATGTTTTCCATTTTGCAAAAGGCTACCTTTGCCATAGCGATTCTTGTGCTAATCTCTTCAAGGCACCTCCCATCAGATGTAATGACTGTTCCGAGATAGTTTTAGCGATTCAGTTGTTTAACAATATTCCCATATATCCTTATATTACATTATATTTCTTTCTTCTTAGAGATGGCCATAATCTTCTTACAATTTAATTCTACCCCTAGTTGCAGATCTTGTTCATTGTCTGCAATCAATACTGAATTTAAATTTTCAACCTGCTCAAAATGTTTTAACACTGGGGTAATAGTTTTTCTAAATTCTATAACTTCCTGGTCGAGAACTACTCTCATACCTTGGAGACAATGGCCATACTGTTTGAAAACCTGTACCCGCTTTCTGTGATCTGGGAGGCAAAACGAAACATTGACGAATCTCCAGAGCCACTGGCTCCTTCGAACACTGTCGCCAGTGTTTACATGTGGAACCAGCATGGCATATATCTGTTGCTGGTAGGTATTCAAATATGTTTACAACAATTACGTGTGGCAGTTAGCCCAGTCGTCATAACTCAGCTGTGCCAATGCAGCCAATCTTGAATTATGAGGGTATTCTGAAAAATCAAAAGACATAATTAACCTTTTCTGTCCTAGGCAGTTATTACGTTAGAAACAGTGGTTCTCAAAGTTGGTGGTATCATGTTCCTATCCGTCCCACAAGGCGGTAGAACAAATGTTTAGAAAACTCTTTCTAATCTGATATAGACATGCATGAGGATAAAGCAGACAAAAATGAAAATATCTATGAATTTAGGTATTGGGTTGGAGTGTGTTGATGATTATAGACCTAAATCCTGCGGAGGAAACAATACCAGCCAGTTCTATATGTGCTATGATGAATCATGCCCAGGTTACATCCTAATAAGCCTGTTTCCAGAAGCTTCAGTAGTGAGATCATGCACACCTCACTTGTTTCTGAGCTGTCAGAGGTGAAAGAGAGCTCCAGTAGGTGGAAGCCCCATTCAGGCTCAGATGATCAGATTTATGAGTTAAAATTCAAGTCTTCTAGAGAATTCACAATCAACCATCCACGAGTTCTGATAGAGTCCAGTGATTACCACTCGTTAGATTAGGACTTACATAAGGAAGCAAACATTATTTTATTTGCCAAACTATTTTTGGGCTCGCCATGAGAAGGAGAAAGCTGGAGTTCATTCTGACAACGGGAAAGCCGCAGGGGAGAAGAGGCCATGAAGATGCTGTAGTTTTACATCATGAAATAAAGGATCATTATTAGTCATTAGTCGCGGTTCCAACATCACAGCAAAGGGCCGTCCCCATTATGCTCCGTTCCCGTGCCAGTGAATATCACATAAAATGTTCCCCACTGCGCCATGTGAAAAGTGGAAAAGGCGGGAGTCTCGACAACAACGGCCCGCTCAGGAACACTGCAAAATGCCGCCGCCAGAATGTCACCACAAAAGTTCTCTGCGAAACATTCAGTTCATCTTTGATGGAATTGACCTTCACTTTCCCAACCAGATGTTTACCTACAAAGTCTCGATGTTTCTACATGTCGTTGTTCCGTTTCTAGATGTTTCCTAGCCAGCCGCGCCATTATTCCTCCGAATGCAGTTCACGCAACAAAACAACCTATGACAGATGTAAACAGAATTCACTGTACATAATGCCGACGCCAGAATGCCACACAAAAGTCCTCTACGAAACATAGTTCATCCTTGATGGAAGCGGCAATCACTTTCCCAACCAGATGTTCACAAAACAGCATCGAACAGATGTAAAGAAACATTTCACTGTACATAATAATAAAGGATCATTGGGGTCAGGAATGATCGAAAATACACAAGACAGAAAGCTAAGTGTTGACAGACATCATAACTAACGTGAAATGGCATGGACTAAGAAGACTCTAGAAGTATTTCAGGATCCTCGCCGGTGCTACGGAGTTCATGCACTGAGCTGAGTTTCTCCAGACTCAGGTTTGAGTTAGGAGGAGACGGAGCACTTATGGGTTGCACGCGTGTGCCATGATGTTGATCCATCGACTTAACTAAACAAAACTAAGAAGAATCTGCAGAAACCTACTATCACATGCACACAATGGTTCAAGTGCCTATGTAACAAATCAGCTAAAGTGTTCAAAATAATGAACAAGATTGTTAGTTTTTTGTTCATTATAAGGACGTCACAACCAGCCCGAGCATTCTGTGGCTGTTTGTGATTTACAAAGCAAGCTTATGTACAGTAGTTTGCCATTGCTTTTTGAAGGACCAACATTCATACGATTGGTAAAAAACAACACAAGGCGGTCTGCTTCCAAATCGCCAGCAGATGATTTCAAACAAAGTTTATGGGATTGTGAATCGTGCGCGTTGCCCCTCAGTACAGACACCTTAAACAATAAGTGGTCAGCATCATCATGTGCCATGCCGGTAAGCGTGGGCGGTCATGATTTGCCATTTTATACGATCACCAGAGTCACGGATCAGCTTTGTGTTCTTGTCCCGACCATGCCATGTGGTCAGCTCATCCAGATATTTACTTCTCTGCCTTCCCCTTGTTCTTTTCCCCTCAATCTTGCCAGTTGTCATCCAGTTCTCTGGTGTATTTATTCTCACAACGTGCCCAAAATAATTGGACCGCATACGTCTAATTTCTCTTCTCAATGTGCGGTTTCCATTTGTCTCTTGTAGGACTTGCTCATTATATTTTCTGTCTGTCCATAGTATTCTTTGCATTTTCCTCAGAACAGAATTTCCACTGCCATTAGATGTTTTTTCATCTTGTCTGCTCATCGTCCATGTTTCACATCCATACAAAAGTACAGGTTCTTTTTAGCATATCAACACTCTTTTTCGTTGCAGTTGACATCTTTTTATTAGTCAGTATGTTTTCCATTTTGCAAAAGGATACCTTTGCCATAGCGATTCTTGTGCTAATCTCTTCAAGGCACCTCCCTTCAGATGTAATGACTGTTCCGAGATAGTTGTACCGATTCAGTTGTTTAACAATATTCCCATATATCCTTACATTACATTATTTTTCTTTCTTCTTAGAGATGGCTATAATCTTCTTACAATTTAATTCTACCCCTAGTTGCAGATCTTGTTCATTGTCTACAATCAATACTGTATCAACTTCATATATAATGTTACTGATGTTATGTCCCCGCATTGGTGATTCCTCTCATATCTTCTAAATTTCTAATAAATATTTTCACTGTATAGGGGGAAAAGATCAAGAGACATTACACAACCCTGTCGCATACCTCTCCTAATAGGCTTATATTAACCTACTTCATTATCAATCTTTATGGCAGCTTTCTGTTTCAAATATATGTTTTCCACAAGTCTAAAGTCTTCCGCATTAATTTGTAAATATGCAAGCATCTATATCATATTGACAGTGACAGCTCTGTTTCCAACAATGCCATAACACGATTGTAAAATGGATGGTGTTGTGTCAGTATTACAGAGTTCAAGGTGTGAATTACAATGACAGTTCTGTTTCCTGCAGTGACACAATAACATGGTAAAATGGATGGCGTTGTGTCAGTACTACAGAGCTCAATGTGCGAAGTATAGTGACAGGTCTGTATCCAACAGTGACACAAAAACATTATAAAATGGATGGTGTTGTATCAGTACTACAGAGCTCAATGTGCGAAGTACAGTGACAGGTCTGTATCCAACAGTGACACAATAACATTGTAAAATGGATGGTGTTGTGTCAGTACTACAGAGATCAGTGTGTGAAGTACAATGACAGTTCTGTTTCGAACAGTGACACAATAACATTGTACAATGGATGGATGGGGTTGTGTCAGTACTACATAACTATATAAAGTTAAAGATAATACAAGTTTAAAGTTTAAAAACAATTTATCTGTATAATTTTATTATTTTTTGTGACTGAACATATATTTTGAAGTTTGTGACCTATTTGAGTCAACCTCGCACGGACTGGTAGTACAATTTATTTTAAAATTAACTGTAAATGAGAACATACTGATCGGTGAATGTTTTTTCTTATATCTGCAGCCATTTTGTCTTGTATTTTGAAATTTCTAATTATTCTTCATCAATGGTAGTGTCTGTGGAGACACTTTAAGACACGGAATCCATACTCAGAAAATGAATTTTCATGGAGACATCATTATCATCATCATCAAGTACCGTGCCGGCTGGCGTAGGCGTTCATGGCTCTCCACAGATCTCTGTCTTTGGTGTTCTGGATTAACTCTGCTGATGATATTCCTCCATGCCACCGTCTCAATCCGTCCAGCATCATTTCTCTTGGTCTGCCTCAGCCTCTCTTCCCCTCGATCTTTCCAGTTGTCACGATGTTCTCCAATGCCTCTCTTCTCATCACATGACCAAAGAAAGCTGTTTGTCTCTTTCTTATTGTTGTAAATAGCATTCTAGTTTCATTAGCCTCTTTCAGGCAATCGTTGATAGTTACTCTGGCAGTCCAAGGAATTCGTAAAATTCGTCTTAAAAACCACATTTCTGTTGCGTCTAAGTTCTTCCTAATTTTTTCATTTACATTCCAAGATTCACTGTTTGATAATTTTTAAGACTAAATTTTTAAATGTTATTGTCGCATATAGGTGAAATCCTTTTTACTAAAGTATAATTTATCATTATATAAAAATATAATTTCTAATTATGAATGTATGTTCTTCTTCTTCTTGAGCATTCCGAGCCATTGAGGTTCTTTGCTGCAGATACAAGCCGTCTCCATTCGTCTCTCTGGTTGACCTTCTCTTGTCAGTCGCTGATTCCAAATGCTTGTAGGTCTGTATGTATATTATCTCTCTACCGTCTTCTTGGTCTACCTCGGGGTCTACGGTCATTTATTTCCTGAATGTAAGCGAGTTTTGTTTCCCTATTATCTTCCATTCTTTCTATATGCCCCAGCCATTGCAGTCTATTAGCCTTCATGATACCAGTGATTAGCGGAGACTTAAACAGATCATAAACGTCTTTGTTGCTTCTTCTTTTCCACTCTCCACTTTGTGTATCCCTAATAGGTCCAAAGATGCGTCTTAAGACTTTATTCTCAAAGGTTTGTAACAAGGCTTCGTCTCCTTTACTTGTACTCCAGGTTTCAAAGCCATACAGCACAACTGGTCTAATCAGTGTTTTGTATATTGTGATCTTAGTGTTACGAGATAGCGCATTTGATTTTAGCAGATGTTGTAGTGCATAGTATATATTATTTCCAGAGTTGATTCTAGCTTGTATTTCTTCCCTTATTATGTTGGAGCATTTGAAGATTGTACCCAATTATGTGTATGTTTCCGTTCTTTTAATGGTCATATTATCTATTTCTATGTGGCCAGAGTTTTTAGCCGTTCCTTCTCTTGAAACTACCATATATAATATATGGGGCTGGTTATCAACCAAGATAAGACATAATGTCTTATCTTGGTTGATAACCAGCCCCATTTGTTGAGCTTTTTCCTTTAAGTGAGTCAATATTTCCAATGTCTTTTGTTAATTTTCCCCTATAATATCTATATCATCTGCATAACCAAGCAGTTTGGATGTTCCTACAATATCACCTTCCTCCTTTACCTTCCTTTCAACTTTCTCTAGAGCCAGATTGAAAAGGAGCGGCGATAGTGCATCATCCTGTTTCAAGCCAGATGTTATTTGGAAAGGGTCTGATTTCCTGCCTTTATATGTTACTATATTATAAGTATCTTCCATGCATAGTCTGGTCATGTTGATTAACTTCCTTGGTATTCCAAATTCCTGCATAGCATTCCATAGACTATTCCTATGGACACTATCATAAGCCTTTATAAAATCCACAAAAATGTTATGGAGATCTCTTTTATATTCCCAACTTTTCTCGGCTATTTGTCGTAAGATAAATATCTGATGTATTGTTGATCTGTTTTGTCTGAAACCCGCCTGGTAGTCACCTAATATGTCTTCTGAATATGGTTTTAGTCTATTTAGTAATACCGCGGATAGTATCTTATAGCTTATGGACAGGAGTGGTATTCCTCTATAATTTTCACATTGGAACTTGTCCCCTTTCTTAAAGATAGGTATCAATAATGACTCTTTCCAGTCATGGGGTAATTCTTCTGTTCTCCAGATTTTTATTATTAGTTCGTATAGCTTTAGATGTAATGCATGGCCGCCTGCTTTTATAAATTCAGCAGCAATTCCATCAGCCCCAGTTGCCTTATTGTTTTTAAGTCGTGTTATTACATATAGTATTTCTTCAAAATCAGGTTCTTCAATTTGTGGTTCACACGTTAGAACCGCTTCCTGTGGAAAAGTGTTACTTGGAGCTTCACAATTTAGTAATTCAACAAAGTATTCTTTCCATGCGTTACACATTTCCTCATTGGTATTTATCATATTCCCATTTCTGTCTTTTAAACCATATGTGTTGTGTTGGTGCCCTCGTTTCATTGACTTCAGTTCTTTAAAAAAGTTTCTGGATTCGTTTTTCTGGTGATTAGTTTCCATATCTTTGATTATATTACTCATATATTCTCGCTCCTGCTGTCGAACTATTTTTGTAGCCTCTTTGCATTCAGTTCTATATTGCTTTTCATTTTGGATGTTGTTGATGTCATTTAACCACAACTGTCTGGTATTCTTTTTCCTAATGACTGCTTCTTCACATTTTTGATTGAACCATCTGTTCTTTCTATGCGTGGTTAACACACCAAGACATTCTTCTGCGGTAGTTTGAATTGTATTCTTGATGTTCAACCAAGTTTGGTCAACGCTTTCCTCCGCTTCCTTCCGCTTTTTTGTAAACTTTCAAGTTTACATTTTATTTCATCTGCAAATTTTTCTTTGACTGTACTTTCTTGTAGTTTTTCTCTGTTATATGTTGGGTGTAACCTTTGTAGTTTAGCATAGAAAGCTCTCTTAAGTTTTATTTTAAATTTTGCTCCAACGAGGAAGTGGTCGCTGTGGCACTCAGCTCCTCTATAACTTCTAACTTGTTGTATGTTTTATGCATTTTTGTTGTTAATTAAAATGTGATCTATTTGATTATAGGTTATCTTGTCACATGATTTCCAAGTTTGTTTATGTATATCCTTTCTTTGCAGTCTGGTACTGCTGATCTGCAGTCCCTTGGCTTCTGCTAGATTGATGACTCTCCGTCCATTGTCATTTGAAGTTGTATGTAGGCTTTCCATACCGGCAACTTTTTTATAAGTTTGCTCTCTACCTATTTTTGCATTGAAGTCTCCCAGCACAATCAAGATATCCTGTTTGGGGGTTTCTTCTATGACATCTTCCAGATCATTATAAAAGTCTTTTTTTAATATCATCTTCTTTCTCTTCAGTAGGTGCATGTACATTAATCATCGTTATATTTTTCCATTTACATTTTCTTCGTAATTTACTAATCCTGTCATTAACAGCTTTAAAGTTTAGAACGTTCCCCCATAACTCTTTTTTGATGACAAATCCTGTTCCTAATTCATGTTTATTTTGGGTGTTTCCTCCATATATTACAATCATTCCATTTTGCTCTAAAGTACCCTCTCCTGGCGACCTTATTTCTTGAATTGCTGTTATATCCATGTGATATCCAACCAGCTCCCGGGTTAGTTCTTCGGCCGCTCCATCTCGATATGTCCGTACATTCCATGTTCCAAATCTCAAAAGTCCTTTAACGTTCCAAGGTCGTTGTCCAAATAAGTCAGTCCGAATTCGAGGCTTATTTATCTGTTTCGTAACAAAATAGTTTTTACAAAGGTGGGGATGTTAACCCCACGCTTCAACCGCCAACCTGGAGGACCAGGGTGTTTCTCTTTGTCTGTTCTCTACCCTTTGACCTGTCCGGCTTGGGAGGCCCTGCTGGTAGCTACGCTACCGCCGGCATAGCTCTCAGGGTCATTGCGAAACTGAAGGCTCCCCCCCCCACCCCGCCAAGGTGGAAACACCATCGGGGAGATGAATGTATGTAATAGTTATTATTTTTAATGTCAATTATATTTAGAATTGGACTATTGATCACCATGGCTAGAAGGATTGCTGATCGTATCAGAGCCCATCTATCTGTGATCGAAGAAGGATATCCGATACAGAAAAGTTACATAGCTCAGCTGCTGTTTGCTGATGGTCATTCTGCACCTGATATGTTCAAAAAAGTCAAAACCATTGTGGAGACAAATGATCTAGGGGAGGACATCAATGAGGAAAGTAATAAATGGTATGCATTAACAAAATTAGTTATTGATATAGTTTTACCATCTATCAAGAGTTGTTTTTTTTTCAATACATATACGTATATTTAATTTCCTTTTCCTTACCTAATAATTTGTACATGTCTCCATAGGTATTGGAGCTGCCGTGAAGACATAATTGAACTTGCCTGCCAAGAAAGTGGTCTTATTCAGTCATCAGCAGACATAGTCATCTGTGTAAAATCTAATTACACAGCCCTGCAAAAAAAAAAAAAAAAAATCTTTTTTGGCGTGCCAAACGTTTTACGCCTGATTTTGTGTAAAAGAGGCCTGCTAAATGTCAAATGTATAATATGTCCACCAATCAGGATCCCTGATATATTTTCTGTAGATCTCTTTATACGGGAGTTTTCGTGGCGAAGTGATCAAGCCGTTTAAATCGGGCTCCGAAGGTTGCGATTTCCGGGCCTCGTCCTTCGGTTCACGAGTTAAATTTTTCGGAGACTCCCGTGGGTCGTCGCTAGATCTACGGAGTTCGTGCTCTGTACGACGCTTTCCGTGATTCGGAAAGAGACAGAGCCACATGGGATAACACCCGGTGCAATGAAGTCGACCCTGTCGACTTTTAAGCGACTTTTTTCTCTATACGAGGGACGGTCAATAAGTAATGTCTCGCAATGTTTAATTTCATTCAATAGGGGAAAAACCAGATAAAATTCACATTGAAATGAATTCAAAGTCTGTACTTAAAAATGTATTTCTCAATGTCTCATCTCATCTCTCATCATGTTCTTCTTGTACCCTGCGGTGTCGAGGTGAAGTATAAACAGCGTGAGAGTGCCCGCTTATGGGCTTCATGTATCGATATTCCCATGGACTATGTTATTCCCTGCGTCCATCATGTTTCTTCTTGTACCTGCTGTCGG
>JACEFZ010015476.1:0-17358 GCA_014155875.1 Cepaea nemoralis
AAATGCGCCAGGAGGCACAGGCAAGACTTTTCTCATTTCACTTATTTTGGCAACCATACGATCACGACAAAATATTGCGCTGGCTATTGCATCATCTGGAAATGCGGCAACTCTTTGGATGGTGACCGAACAGCACATTTAGCACTGAAATTGCCGTTGAATATGCACATCACTGAGACACCGACATGCAATATCCGAAAAAAATTATGGAATAGGTAAAGTACTCCAATCATGTCAACTCATTATATGGGACGAATGTACTATGGCGCACAAAAAAGCATTGGAGGCGCTTCATCGTAAACTACAAGATTTCAGAGGAAATGAACAGCTCTCCGGTGGCGCACTTATTTTATTGTCTGGTGATTTTCGACAACCTCTACCAATTATACCACGTTCAACATTCGCTGATGAACTTGATGCTTGTCTGAAATCATCAGTTTTATGGCGACACGTTCAGAAATTGACTTGGAAGACCAATATGCGTGTACAACTACAACATGATGCATCCGCAGAACGTTTCGCAAAACAATTGTTGGATATTGGGAATGGGAAAATGCCAATCGATGAATCCACACAATGTATCACGTTGCCAACAAACTTCTGTAAAATCACAGCAACTATAGACGAATTGATTGACAAAGTTTTCCCAAATATCGCACGGAATCATAAAAATCATCAATGGTTCAGTGCACGTGCTATATTAGCAGCCAAAAACAACGATGTCAATGCCATCAATTGCGCCATTCAAAACGAAATACCAGGCGAAGCGACAACGTCTAAGTCCATCGATTCTATGATGAATCAAGACGACGTTATCAATTATCCAACTGAATTCTTGAATTCACTTGATTTGCCAGGCATACCGCCGCACGTTTTAACATTGGAAATTGGCGTGCCCATCATTCTGCTCCGAATCATCAATCCACCTCGACTTTGCAACGGTACCAGGCTTGCAGTCAAAAAGATGATGAACAATATAATCGAAACTACACTTTTGAATGGGAAATTTAAAGGAGAAGATGTACTGTTGCCTCCCATCCCAATGATTCCAACGGACATGCCATTCGAATTCAAACGCCTGCAGTTTCCGGTTCGAGTTGCATTTGCCATGACGATCAACAAAGCATAGGGACAATTGCTACAAGTGTGTGGACTAAATTTGGAAAATCCGTGCTTCATGCATGGACAGTGGCCTGCTCACGCGTTATAATACCTTCGGATATATACGTGTAAGCACCAGACAGAAAAACAAAAAATATTGTTTATCAAAAAGCATTACATTAAACATCAAATTTGGTGTTCGGCCATAACTTGAAAATTATACGACAACATAAAAAAAAAAATAATCCTAGCATTAAGTGAAATTTTCTAACTGCAACCATTAAATTAGCTGCGAGGGCCCAGGGGCCGAACGCGTACTCTGTACTCTTAGAGAAATGTATTTGAATGTATAATGACTACTTATATGAATTTAATGAGACGCTCACCGCCAGGGGTTGGGCGAAGTCGGGCCGGGTCAGCTAGTGTGTGTGTGTGTGTTTGTGTGTGTGTGTTTGTGTGTGTGTGTGTTTGTGTGTGTGTGTGTGTGTGTGTGTGTGTGGTGTGTGTGTGTGTGTGTGTGTCTATATATCCCCACATTGTACAGCAATCCACCATGGTGAGTATGTACATGTTCTTCTTCCTAGTCCCAGGAAGTGGACCCACAATATCGATGGCTACCCTCTTGAAAGGAGAGTTCATGATGAGCATTTCACCCAAGACCACCGGCGCTGTCCAGTGTTTCGGTGCGACCATCTAGCTCTCAGGGCATGACTTTACATACCGACGCACATCAAATGTCATTCCCGGCCAATAGTAATAGCAGGAAATTCGCTGCATTGTGGCGGCAATACCCATATGCCCAATGAATGAGATGGTGTGCCCCATATGAAGAATCTGGAAGCGGTGGGGCTTCGGGACCACCAACTAACCATGTAGGTTGTCTCCCCTTCCGTCTCTCCTGTAGAGTATCCTATTCTTCATATAGTACTGCCCCGTTTGGGTGGATCAGCACTTCTCTGCAGCTTTTTGTAGCAAGGACGAAGAGTAGCATCCTCAATCTGGGCAGTTCGCAACTCCCCTGGCAGTGGGTTAGTCACATTTGCTTCTGCCTCATGCGTTCTCGTCTGAGAGCGAGTCTGTATTGCTCCCATATGGATTGGCTCCCTGGGAAATCCCAGAAAGACATACCGGCAAACGAGGATTACGGGGAAAATGGGATCGGTCAATACAGCGGTCTTGATTGTGCCGGTGACATACCTTGACCGAATCTCCACTCTGGCAATGGGCAATTTCATGGCTACAGCACTCTTCTGTGCAGGCTATATCTCCATGGTTTCACCTGTGAATTGTTCTGGATGTACCAGATCCGCAGAAATCACGGCCTCCCCGTCCAGTCTTGTGTCGTACAAACACTCCACTTGACGACCGTTAACTTCTACCAATTCCACTACAGGCGGTTTATCCTGGTCTGGAGTCCCTTCCTCGGCCTCGACCTGTTCGGTGGGCTCCATCTTAGGTTTCCCGGGGCACACGACTTATTCAGAGTCTCCTGACTTTCCCCTGCAGTCAATATCATTGTGCGTATTCGACCTGCAGCGTTTGCACCATTTCCCTGTCCTAGATTTTCTAGTGCTGGAATTTAGTGAGCTCTCCTGGTGGCGAGCTTCCTTGTCGACCTTGGCATTGTCAGTGTCCACCTGCGTTGAAGTCACTTGACATGCCGCTAAGTGAGGGTTCTTAGCCTTCGATTTGCAATCCTTCGTATTGTGAGAAGGTGACTTACAAATCGAACACCACTTCTCCGACCATGGTCGTTTTTGTGTAGAGCTCGAAGTGCTCTTGCTTCCCTCCTTCATCTTCTCCAAACTCTCCTCTGAAGTTTTAACATATGGTTCCACCTTCTTAGTTCCTGTGCTCTTGGCTTTCTTCAGGTTATGTTTTTCTTGACTTTTGGTGTTTGTAGAAAGGTTTTCTACTGCCTCCCCATGGACCTCGACGAACCGTTCTGCCAATTTCGTCACCATGTCGATTCGTTCCGCCCCTTGTTCTTATAACAGAATGAGTTCCATCTCTGTTAATAGGTTCGATGTGCAAACTTAGGGCACGGTTGAGCATCCTAGAAGAACATGACTAAGGATGCTCAAGCCGTGACGTGGGGTTTTTGGGGAGGTTAGTTACCGCTAAGGCCGAGCGAAGGCAACATCATATCTTGTGGTCTCTGTATTCTTCACCGGCCTATTATGATTAATAAAACCTTCTGAAAGAACATCACCAGACTTCTTGTATATCGTCCCTTCGTCTGTACTGTTACAGAAAGGAATTTTGGAGCCGCACACCAGGATGTCGATTTTTATTTGGTTGTCGCGAACTTATAACGTGGAGTACTAAAACCATCAGGCCACAGCAGAGAAAATTTGTATCATCTGGCTGAGAGAAGAAGGTACGAATCAGTAAAAAATTTTTATTAAATTCTTTAAAACAAAAGCTCAAGACCGGACCACTTTTAATGGAGTCAAAATGAAGCATTTTGCGGCCTAGTTGAATCGAAGTCATACGTATCAAGATAACATGGTTGCCAGTAGAGTGAGCTGTTTTTCATCAGTAACGTGATTTTCGTCAAAATGCTGTGAAATTTGTTATTACAGCCGTTCATTAACATTGTGTTTAGAGGTCAATCAAGTTTAGCCGTTACCTCAAGTGAGTCAAATTTTTAGAGATCAATCAAGTT
Source organism: Cepaea nemoralis (assembly GCA_014155875.1). Taxonomy (NCBI): domain Eukaryota; kingdom Metazoa; phylum Mollusca; class Gastropoda; order Stylommatophora; family Helicidae; genus Cepaea; species Cepaea nemoralis. The sequence goes on from JACEFZ010015476.1 coordinate 3,770, forward strand.
TAGCCGTTACCTCAAGTGAGTCAAATTTTTAGAGGTCAATCAAGTCCAGCTATTACCTTGGTTCAGGCAAAAGTTTAAGAATAAATTATCTTCAATCAGTAAATTTTTCCAGAATGGCATTGAATTTGGATAGCCCGTTTTATCAAATTTTATCTAAGATCTGTGAAGAAACTGATAACTGAATAACGTCAACAATTTTTTTGAGTCCTGTTGCAACTAAATTGTTTTAGAGAAAAGGATTTTTATCAAGGGCCAACCAGGGCGGCAGTCAAATAATTCATTAATCTATCGATTGGGCCATGTCTCTTGGACGCTGCCAGATCATCTCTGGGCTCTGTTGCATATGAGAGCCGCTGTCAAATCATTTCCGGGCTCTGTTGTTCACGAGAGCCGTTTTCAAGTCGTCGCTTGGAAGGGCCCTGTCGAGGGTGAAAAGAAGGTTCAAGGCTGGTGTACCCATCCAGGGGCGAAAGCAGAAGCATTCCTTCCGCTGAAGAAGCCACAAAATTGAGAGCGTCGACAATCTGAGAAGAGAGGAATCCGGAGGCTGTTTCTTTTCAACATGATGGAATCAAGAAAACGACATACTCGTTCCTTCGTCTGTGAAGCCTACAATTGTTGAACATAGACGTTGAGAGGAATATTCGGGAGTTGGTTTTCAATTGGACCAGTGGAAAAAATATTTCAACAGAATACGGTAATTCCAATGACCTTTTATGTTAGATAGAAAATTTATTGACTAATCTGAACCCATTTTTTAAAGGAAGAAAAACTATGGATTACGTCCTTTAGCTAATTTAAATGTGCTTATAGTACACTTATTAATAGCTATTGATTGTTTTTTTTTTTTTTGCTTATATAAGTGTATAGTGAAATATTTCAGCATGGCAGAAGAACAGAGTTCATTAGCACAAGTTTTTATTAGAGTGGGTATGGCAACAGGCTAACTCAACACAGCACGGTGGAGAAACAGGCATAATTGAAAATTATTTCAGCAGAGCTCAAGACGAGGTTTTCTTACAGGCACCAAGAAACACAAAGAAGAAGAAGTAGGCATATAATTTTGGCTTGAGATAAAATACAGAGAAATTAGTATGAACCACCTACATACAGAACTAAAACGTATCAGTGCATGGTTGGGAGAGTTAAAAGTGGCAGTTAGTGAAGTAGAGAATTTTGTGGAAATATTACAGAGAAGAACGGCTAGACAAGAGCTTTATAGATTTAAGGTAGACTGCAATAGAGTAGGAAAGAATAACAGGAGACAACCACTACCTAATAAAGACAGAAGACAATATGGTTCTGATTATGACGAACCAAGGCCTGATGGGTATAGGGTAAAGGACAGTGAGAATAGACGTAATAGTGAAAAGTCGGACTGGTATAGGTGTCATAGGTACAAGAATGGTCCTGAGAGAGACCTTTCCAATAAACTATGGAATTGGCCATCCCATAGCAAGTTTGCTAGGAAAAAACGTGATGACTGGTTTGAACAAAGACGGAGACAGTATCTGAGGTCAGGGTCAAAGAACAGAGTAGAAAATGTAAGTAGGAATTCAACTACTCCTAAGGTGGTTATGAATTTGACTGTTAAACAGGAAAAGAAGATGACGGTGTTAATAAAGAAAATAGACCAAGAGACTCAGACGCAGGTGGTTGAAGTGGTAGAACGGAACACACAGACACAGGTTGATACAGTAGAGAAAAAGGTCCAGGTACAACCAAACAGCAAGATAACGAAGGTAAGTCAAACCGAGTTAGTAGAGACTCAGTCAAAACCAACTCACTTGACTAAGGGAGACACGGTTGAAATTAAGAAAGATAAACAGACGAGAACCAAAGACGAAAAGAGACCAAAGAGGAAAAGTATTGGGGAAAGAAATATAAACAGTCTGATAGTCAATAAGGGTACAACTGAGATGTCAGTTTCCTCAGCTAAAGATATTAAAGTTGTCCCGAACCGGAGCATGGGGAATAGAGGTAAGAGGAAAGTCAGACGTTCTAAAGCCGACTATGGGAATATGATCGACGTGTCTGCAGTAAACTATTATGAGTCAGATGAGGGAACTATCATCAGTGTATCATCTGAAGATGAGATGGGGAAATGTAAGCGTTATGTAAGGTATACAGAAAACAGTGAGCAGACCGACACAAATAAAGGAAATAGAAAGAAAGCACTTAAGAAGAAGAATAGTAATAGACAAATTTATTCGACTACGGAAGCTGACTTGAGAAAAATCAAAGAATATATGACCTTAAGACCTGAGTTCTTTAACAACGGATTAACAAGTACGGATATTGAAGATGACATAATTGAAGAGAGACGTACAGTAGTACTAGGAGACAATGAGATATTTGGCTTAGATGCACTCTATAACTGTTAGAATTCCGAGGGTGAAGAAGGACATATGGCATTGTTTTAGTTTATGAAGGAATTACGGTTTGAGCATATACATATGGGCTGTCTAAAAAAGGCAGATAAATTTTTTTTGGTGTAGCATCACATGGTACAGGGTAGGCAATAGTGTTGTTGAGGCTAGAGAGTCACGGCAACTGATGGAATATTCTACGTGGATACGTTATAAAGAATATCTTGTGTTTAGTTGTGGTGTGGGGAGAGTAAACAATGTAGAAATTGAAATGTCCCTTGTCCGGAATGGCTAGATAGAGAGAGTTGATCACGTTGACTGATGTATAACTGGTGTGATTAAAGTAGGGTAGATTCAGCACAGAATTAGCAGAGAGAGAGAGAGAGAGAGAGAGAGAGAGAGAGAGAGAGAGAGAGAGAGAGAGAGAGATAAACTAAATATGAATGCTCGTACTAGACTTGGTTCGACGCAGGGCTATGACGTGATCTCTGAGATAGTTTTGCTTGGTAGTTTGAGAAGTAGGTATAGTAGCTTTGGCAGATGAACCGAGCGTGTCTGATGAGGAGATATAGATTAAGAGGGAATTCTGAGTGAGGTTTTGAGACGCCGTCTAAGTGGAGTACATGTTGTCAAGCGATTGGTAGTAGTTGCGCGTTTGATATATCTTGTGTCACTGTGTGTGGAAGTGATCGATACGCTTAGGCTGTGCTGTGTAATTGCTAGAATGTTAAATTGATGTCTAAATTATTTGTGGTAGCAGTTATAGTATAGGCACGTGATACGAGAATAATAGTGAGATGAGAACAAGCTTGATTGTACATAATGGTCAATGTATATGAGAAGTATAAATACGAGCACCGTGCGAATACGAGAGGAGTGGCTGATAAGTGACGCTGATAAAACGTGAAGGATAGAGTAACTGAGTAGGCGAAAATTAAGAAGTGGAAAGAAGATGATTAGAAATTTGTGATGTCTTTTGTTTAGAATGTGTGGTGTTGAATAGAATTAATGAAAATTCTATGACAGGCTGACAGAAAGAGAGTTAACATTCTGAATGACGTTTCATAAAACAGGTTTAGTATTGTTGGCAGGGACATGTCGAAGCATGAATGCCTGATATTGAGAAATGAGAGAAGATGGTTTGCTCAATCGGAGTGGGATCTGTCATTAGTAATATGTGGTGTGGGTTGCTGTTTCTGAAAGAGTCCCGATAAATAGGAGGAGGAGTGAAAGATAGTGAGGCAAACAAGATTAGCTAAATGAATGTCGGTATATTATAAATAGAGCACTAGAGAACGTGTTCCGATAAGTGTGACTGGTTCGACTATCATCGCGGTATGAGAACGCTGGGAGAGGGTAGAGGATAGTTTAGAGTTGTTGTGGTTGAATACAATACTATTAGAAAGTATTGATACAGGAAGTTAGTTGCGTCGGGTAGACGAGAGACTTAAAATTAGAATTAGTTATTGATAAATATAGTGGATAGATGTATTGGGGAGGTTTATAGTAAATAGACAAAATTTTTGTTGGTTGTAGTAGTGTGGAGATACCGTGGTTAACGGTAATGTTGAGAAGTTGTGGTAATTCTTGGTACAAATCCACGGGAAACAACTAGATTAGTTACAATACTGAATAGATGAATAGGGGTGTGCTGGATTTAGTGCCATGATGTGGTGGAGGTTCGGTAAGTGACAAGAGATTGGTGGATTGTAGAAGAAGAAGAAGTGAGTAATGTGCTGCGCCAGACAGCGTGAAGGCAATTAGTAAAACATGAATTGAATCCCATGTTTTACTCCGAAGAATAATTATATACTGTGGATATCAGTACAATAGTAAAGGAGTGTAAGTTTGTTAATGAGAAATGAACAGTGTCAGTTTAGAGATAAAATGTCATGTGGTTTTGGGGGGTCCATGATATATGGACTGAGAAAGAATAACATTGATTGTAAGCAGTGAGGGCGGTATTTTATAGCTGTTGATAACGGCATAAATGGAAAGTGAAGGTCTTTGGTGAAATGCCCATAATAACTGGACATTACTGGGTTGCTGAAGTTTTCGGCGAGATTACTAAGGAGTCTTTTGAGTGAGGTATAGGAGAAATTTGGTTATGTTACGTGATGAGGAGGTCTTGAGTGATAGGGCCCATAATGGACCTTTTGATTTGTATGCTGTCTGTAAAATATAGACAGAAAAATTTAGAGTTACTGAGGAAATGGAAACATGGGAGATAAATTGATAGAAAATGCTGCAGATAGCAGGATGTAAATTTTGTGATTTAAAGAGGAAAGGGATAGTTGATGAAATACGCTAGCTGTGTATTACACGGGTGTTATAGAAAATGGTTTGTAATAAGTTGTCTTGAAAAATAGACAGGACACTATGTATTTAGGTATTAAGATAGGTGATATGGATGTAAATTCAAGTGTGGCGTACGTTTATTGTAGTTTTATTGATTTTATCATTTGACTTGTTGAGTTTTATTAATAGATAAATAAGTTATTGTTAGTCCGTAAAAGTGACTAACAATGGATAGGATGTATGTCATATTATTTTGAAATATGTTTTTCCTTGAATGAGTTGATTGCTTTTATTTGATATGAGGGGAAAGAAAAATGATATTTAAAAACTTGGGTGGGGGGGGGGGGGGGGGGTATGATGTCCTGTTGTGATTTTATTTTACTGACTTATGATTTAAGTGAAGTGTCTTGTGTGTTGAATAGTAATTACCTCGTTTACAAATATGTTGAAAAGTGTTTAAGGTTAAGTTTAGTTCACAAACAGTTATGATTCTGTCTAGAATAAAAGTAATACATGGGTCTTTAATTAAAACACTTCGTTCAGAAAAGAGTTAATAAACTACTGAGGACTAGAAGAGAGACACATTCTCTTTATGAATAATAAGTTCATGAGTAAGAAGGCCGTTGTGTTAATCAGCGTCAATATTTAGTATAGAGAGGTTAATAATATAGTGGCTATGAAGTGTTGGAAACATATGCCATACTTAAGTGTCGGGGTCCCTACACAAATAAGAGGGTTCTGGGAAGTTAAAATAGGAGCTGCATTAAGACAGCGTGGATTAAAATATATGGATTGGATGCCAGATTATACACGTGATTAACGGTATAAAGAGGCTGTTATAGTGAAACAAATATAAGAAGTTGGTTGATAGAGAATAGATATTAAGGGGGCTGTGAATGGCAGTGCATAGGGTTTGGTATATGGGTTAGGATAAACAAGAGGCTTGTCATGGGATGTGAGGGGGAAAAATATAGGAGCTGTGATAAACAGCGTTAATTAATTTAAAATGTTCATTGAATATGAACATTGTTATTGGTTTCATGGTTGGAAGGGAGATAAGAGAAATATAGGCAGGGTTGTGGATGGCAATACAAATATTGAGTATATAAAACTTGGATCAACTTAATGTAACTTCATAAACCATAAGAGATGTTTTTGAAAAACTTTTATAAAAGTTTTTTCGTTTGCAAGGGAGGTAAATGTGATTGTTCTTGACTTTGGGTGCGCACCCCTTCTTTACTATTTTCTAACCCTATCTTTTCTGTCTATCATGTGTTGTGTTGAGAGGGAATGAGAGATTTCATAATATCAAGTGTATACCAACGATTTTTACGAACCATTCTTATCACCTTTAATTTTTGTAATGAAACTTTGAAGAAGCCAGAAACGAAGAAGAAGTATAACTTCATAGCGATTTGCTATATGGGACAATGATAAAAGATAAGTAGAAGAAAGTAGTTACTTAAGGTAGAGTTAGTTTGGGACAGCTTAGAGAAAGAATATTGGGGGTTGAGTATAGATGAGGAAAAGAAGGTTTAGGATAAGGGGGTTAGGAGTTAAGACTTTTGAAGAAGAAAAGTCTTTTTAAAGAAAGGGGGGTATAACAGAATGAGTTCCATCTCTGTTAATAGGTTCGATGTGCAAACTTAGGGCACATTTGAGCATCCTAGAAGAACATGACTAAGGATGCTCAAGCCGTGGCGTGGGGTTTTTGGGGAGGTTAGTTACCGCTAAGGCCGAGCGAAGGCAACATCATATCTTGTGGTCTCTGTATTCTTCACCGGCCTATTATGATTAATAAAACCTTCTGAAAGAACATCACCAGACTTCTTGTATATCATCCCTTCGTCTGTACTGTTACATTCTCCCAAGAATGTCCTGAGAGGTTTCGACATTTGCTTTCGCATCTGGTCGACTACCATGAGCTCTTCCAGACTCTCATAGTCATGCGCGAACCCAGCCAAATCCATCCACTTATGGAGATAGGCTTTCAGACGCAGACTATAGGCGGCGAACAACTCCTCCGGTTCTCGTTTCGCTCCTCGAAATTTTTTCCGGTAGGTATGTGACGTAGCTTCGAATCGTTTCAGCAGAGCCATTTTCAACTCGTCATAATTGTTCTCATGTCCTGGCGGCAGGCGAGAATAAACTTCGTAACCGGTCCCGCGTAATCCCTGGGATAGCTTGAGATTCCATTTGTCACGATCCAGACCCATTGCAACCGACATAGCCTCGAAGCTTGAAGGTACTGGTCAATTTTCTCCTTGTCCTCCTCGTAGATCGCTAGAGGGAACTTCATAGCCTGTAGCTATGTCCAACTACTGGTGTTGAGCCAGGGAGAGAGGAACCTCCCACTGCTCCCTCAGTTTCCCCACTAGATTGCCTCTTAAGCTCGAGTTCCCGCATCCGGTACTCGTGCTCGTGCTTCCAGTTTCTTGGCAGCCTGCTCCAACTCCATCTTTCTCAATTCCATCTCGGCCTTCCTATTTTCCCTTTCTGCTTGGCGAAAATCCCTCTCCACCTCCTGTATGTAATCTGTTAGTGCAGACCCCGACAACCCATTGCTTCCCTGTCAAAGATCTAGACAGGAATGTAGAGAGTTTAGACGGAGCTTACAGGGAATACTAGACAGGAGAGACACAGGCGCTATATTTAGCGTGACAACAGGACACCCTTGTGTCATTAAGTGCTTATGAGCGAGAGTATAGGAAACTCGCCTCGCAACAAGTAACTGGGAAATACCAGTTACCGCAGTTAACTGACCAAGCGTGCTGGGACTCTATGCACGCAAACTCGCGAGCACACGCAGGACGAATGTCCGAAGTTGAACGCGCAACTAGAAGCGTGCCTCAGACGGGGGACAAGGACTGAGAGAGATAGACGTGTTCGCTAGGAACCATATGTAGTTTATAGACAATAGTGTTAGCTAGACCTTAGATTCCAATTGGTGAATAGTATCATTATTTCCACCTCTTCATTGCATCTGTGAAACATACCATGTTGTTGATTAACATTGAAGTAATCCGCTCGCCGAGCTTGTGTGTCATAAGCTCTAAATAAAAATGTATCCTTTTGCAAACCACACGAGTTATTGATTCGTGTTGTGCAAAAGTAGGGAGTCCTGAATAACCCTGTCACAAGTAGGTTGTTGACAGGCAGGACCCATTTGGTGTCAGAAGCTTTCTGAACCAACGTCTTAGGAGACATTCTAAATTTAATTTGTGGATTATTCATTATAAAAGTTTTGAAATAGATTTTTTCGAGAATGAACACCAAAATACTTTAAAAAGTACTATTTGTGGAGCTTGTACCACAATTAACAGAAAAGAATTAATAAATTGTGTAATGCTGTGAAAAGTAATAAGAAATGTGTATGAATTTGGTTAAATGAATATTGTACACATATGTTGCAAAGTTTTCAAGCACACCATCGTGTTCACTACATTTTGTGTGATACAACCATCAATGTCAACATTTTGTGTGATACAACCATCAATGTCAACATTTTGTGTGATACAACCATCAATGTCAACATTTTGTGTGATACAATCATCAAGGTCAACATTCATCACATTTAATAGATATTAGCTACTAAACGGAATCGATAGAGCTTAGTATACCAACTAGAAAGGAAAGGGAAGACAAGACAGTGACATTCATACGACGCATCATCATACTAATCATGACGTTCATTGATACTATCATATCATTCATTCATTAACATCATCTATCATTATCAAAATCACATTTGTTGTTGATATCCACGTGAAAAATGAACATGTATCTGTAACATAGACATTTTTTTTTTCTAAACTATTGATGCTCTAACAAACAGAAGCGTCAGTTTTCCAATCAAGTCGATCATTATTGTGAACAAAAGTCAGCGGTGGAACATCCCAAGTGCAAGTTTTTCCAACCGATTAGATGAGTATATTTTCGAGCCATTTTGATACTAACCAATTTAACGATGCATCTTGTTTTTCAGCAGTGATGTAAATAACTAACACATAACTGTACAACGATTGTGTGAAATTGAAATATTATTGGTGTAAAATAACATAAGATCACAAAATGGCATCGTTAAATGACTGCATCCAGGCAGACAAAGCACTAGGCCATACTGGACAGGAATTAGAAAGATGGGTGGATCAAATATACAAAGAAGAAATAGCTCGACAGAAGGAAGAAACTGCCCGACAAAGAGAAGAAGCAGAGAAAAAGGTTGCTCTAGATAGAGATGAAAGAGCACTAGAAAGACAGCATCAAAAAGAGCTGAAAGAATCGGAGGAAACAACGAAGCGAAATAACAAAGAAGCAGAGGAAGCTACCAAACTGAAGCAGATCCAGATAGAGTCAGAGACAAAGTTAAAGATGAAAGAGTTAGAGGTAGAGTCAAACATTCAAATAGCCTCTAGTAAACAGAAGAGCCAGGAGGAGCAGAATAAGTTTAGCAAATATAAAGGCCTCATAAAGCCATACAGCGGTGGAGATTCCATTTCTGCATGGACGGAGAATATCGAGTTCCAACTCAAGACGCAGAAAATACCTTTAGAGGACTGGGCAATGATTTACATGAGAAATCTCAGTGGGGAGCCTTTAAAAGTGATAGAATCAATACCTACAGAACTAAGGAGTAACTATCAATACATCCACGATAGAATCATGCAACACTTTCTGCTTGATGCTGCAGGGTATAGGATTCAATACGCACAAATAAAGCCTAAACCTACAGAAACGTTCTTAGATTACGTCTCTAACGTGCAAAGCACATTCAACAACTGGCTAAAAGCGGCAAAGGTGGGTAAAAACTTTGGTAAACTGCAAGAACTAATGGTAATGGACAAGGTTATAGCTACAGTCCCTATCCCATTTGCAAAGTTCTTACAACAGTCAGACATAGAATCCATTCAAGAGCTAGAAAAACGGGGGTCGGCTTACTTTTCTGAAAATCGTGATGTCTTTAAAAGCACCATCCATGATACTGAGATCACTGCCTTTGTGAAAAATGAACCAAGTAGATCATATAGGCAAAAAGAGTATCGTAAGAAAGACCAGCCTTATCAAAAGCCTCCACTGTGTATTTATTGCAAACTTTATCATCCAAGTTATTCTATGTGTGATAAGAACCCAGCCTATCCATCTCACTTAGAAACAGTCATAAAGAAGCAAGAGAATAGGAGAAATTCTTTTAAACGTGCCATCAAATGTTATTTTTGTTCTAGTTATGGCCACTATTCGGCAAAATGTCTGGGCAGACAGAGAATGAAAGCAAACAAGCTATGCTCATCGATACGTCATCTGATGATGAGAGTGTCATTGACTCTGAGCTTGAGAATGTACTACCAGAGGATGTGTGTGAGAGTGTGGCAGTAGTTACTGATATATTTGATTTCAATAAATGTCTTACATGTCATCAATTTCATGCGGATGGAAAATTAAAATGTGGTCACGTTTTTCCATATGCCATCGAAGATGCCAATGCGGTTAATGCATCCAAAGGTAAACTGAAGTTCTACGATGCACTGGTCAACAATCAACCATGCCAGTGCTTGGTAGACAGCGGGAGCACTTTACTTGGCCTGAGAAAGGAACTGGTGAGACCAGAAGATTATACGGGTGAATATGTCAAATGCCGTACTTTCTCAGGAACAATTGAGAAATATCCACTGGCAAAAGCGCATATAAATACCCCATTTCTTACTGGCACATTTACGTGCGCAATCCTTCAAGAACCTTGTACGGATCTTATTTTAGGATGCTTGGCTTCACTAAAGAAATGTACTGACGATGATATTTTAGCCTGGAAGGAAACAAACCTGGCTAACGCTGTAACGAGGTCAGAAACTCAAACACACTACACTGACCTACAGAACGAGATGTTACAGCTGTTAACACCTTGCGGTGCTACTAACAATAATACCCGCCAAGAATTTATCGAGGCACAACGCACCGATCAAACTATCGCACCATATTGTAGATTGTTAGGTGAGCGAGCGAAAGTCACTAAAAATGCATCTTGGTAGTTTAAAATACACAACGGAATTCTCATGCGTTATTACACAAATAATAACCATGAAATTCAGCAAACGGTGTTACCTGTAACATACCGACAAACTGTGCTAAAGATCGCACACGAGTCACCGTTTGCTGGACATTTGTACTATGACAAGACCAGAGCCAGAATTTTGTCACACTATTACTGGCCTAAAGTTTGTACGGATATAAAATTTTTCTGTCATTCATGTACTATTTGTCAACATCGTGTAAGAAAGAGTAAGCATATGACGGCCAAAGGTCAATGGTCATTAGTATCATCACGACCAATACACCTTGAACCTAATCAGAAAGTTCTCCTGTTACTACCTGACAAACAAAATGTATTGCTAACATCATGGCAAGGGCCATTCAACGTCGAACGGAAAGTGTCGGATGTTGACTATGAAATATCGATAAAGGGAAAATTAAAGATATTCCATATCAACATGCTGAAACCATATCTCTCACGACAGGAACTACAGACAGACGAACAAAATGCACCCAAACCAAGTAATCGGAAGACAGACGAACACAACACAACAGCCACTAGGTAGGGCGACACACGACAGCGACATCGCAAATACACTTAGCCAGATAACAGCACACACAGCTAATACCACTACAGTACTTAACCAGACAGATGACGACGGATTAGAATTACCAGTCCCTACTGTAGACACGACTGGGACTATCGACAGTATACGGATAGAAACCAAACTAACTGACGAGCAACGACGACAGATGATAGATTTAGTGACTGAGTACAAGGACATTTTCTCCGACATCCCAGGAAAGACAGACAGAATAGAGCACTCTGTTATTCTGACTGATGACACCCTGATCAAATGTCGACCGTATTCCATCCCTATAAATTATAGAGCAAATCTCGACAAAGAAATACTATCTCTTGAGTCGAGTGGAATAATTCAAAGATCACAGTCGGAATATTCCTTTCCTATCGTTCTTGTCGCCAAAAAGGACTCTACAATTCGCCTCTGCGTCGATTATCGCCGTTTAAATAGAGTGTCGAAGATCGATGCTGAGCCAATTCCAGCATGCGAGGATTTGATTCTAGATATGTCTACATCTCGTATATTCTCTAAACTTGATCTCACTCGAGGCTACTGGCAAGTCCCGATGCAACAAAATTCAATTCATTTGACAGCTTTTTCCACACCTCTAGGACTCTATGAGTGGCGCTTTCTTCCTTTTGGCCTTCGTAATGCTCCTGCCACTTTTGTACGTCTTACTAGAGATCTACTCCACGGGGTACCCAATACATCTACATATATAGATGACATATGTGTACATACTGAAGACTGGACGTCACACCTACAGAAACTTAGACATGTCTTCGACAGGTTACGATTATTCGGTCTTACCGTCAAACCAACTAAGGTTGAGTTGGGCATGGAACAAATTGACTTCCAAGGCCATACCATCTGCAGAGGCCAACTCAAAACAGACGAGTAAATAGTCACAAAGATTCTAAATTTGACTATGCCAACAACCAAGAAACAGGTCAGAAGTCTACTTGGTCTTGTAAACTACTATAGTAAATTTATTCCCAATTTGGCGGAAATCACCAGTGTTTTTTCAAATATTTTAAAAGCTTCGGCTAAATTGGATGTGAAAGATGCAGCGTTAATTGGAACTTTATCAAAATTGAAATATCTATTCAGTGTACCACCTATTTTGCGATTACCTAATAAAGATCTTACCTATTTTCTCCGCACAGACGAAAGTGCGATTGCCATATCTGGTATTTTGGGCCAGTTTTACGATGGGAGGTTCCACCCAGTGATGTTCGTAAGCCGCAAAGTTACCCCAGCTGAATCAAGATACTCAGCTACGGAATTGGAGGGCCTTAGCGTAATCTATTGCATTAGAAAACTGCATAGGTTTTTTGGCAGGTACAGAGTTTGTCATCCAGTCCGACAACTCTCCTCTTGCATTAATGCAGTCTGGCATCCCTCAAAACAACAGGATCTACAAATGGTCCTTGATATTGGCAAACTATGCCTTTACAGTCCAACATTTGAAGGGATCATTGAACTCGTTGGCAGACGTTTTAAGTAGACCTTCAGATATAGAGATACCTGAAGTACAGGCAAAGAACGACGACTTATCACCAGAAACAATGACACTGTAAGTTATTAATGAACTCAGTGCCGTGTGTGATAGAAAGTTACACTTTAAATACGTTCTGTAAGTGCGTTAATATCGCCAGTCTACTAAGCTGTGAAATAGAAACAGTGCCATTATGAGTAAATGAACAGGCACAGTAATAACATTGTTACAGCGCTAACACGTAAATAAGCCATGATTACATCGAAAGTGTTAGACTTGAACCTACATGAACTAGTAGGGAACGTTACATATAAACACTATCCTGAAAGGAGAGCAGATAATACTGTGGTGAAATGAACTATGTAATGAAACTAGTCTACCGGGAACAGTGCTCGAACATTACACCGGAAAGGGCGACGTTAGTGTAGTTATATAGTAACGTAATTGTGATATGTATATTACATTGTGTTTTTTTTTTAAACAAGTGCGCATAAACTCATTATGTATAGTTATAAGTGAATTGCAAATGTTCAATTAATTGTAGGACATTATTTATGTTAGTTCACAGGGATAAATCATCCACATTTACTTAAAACCATCATTTAAATTAACACCTACGTTAGAAATGTAATTATTAGACATTACTTTACCACATCACCATGTAAACATACTCATGTATAGATTAATTTCCTTAGGACATCATTTCTAAACTAACCCAACCATTAGAAAATTAACAACATTTCATTTACCAATAATACTATAAGGAAACTAACCCACTTTGCTTTAGACCTGGTAATTGACAGCACACGAATTATA